>VXAC01008722.1:646638-680565 GCA_013399225.1 Rhipidura dahli | reverse complement strand
GGTGGGAGCTCCCAGGTGCGAGGGCGTGATCCAGAGGGAAGGGGCTGGGATGAGGAGGAGGGAGGTGGGGGGATCCTGCCCTGCCCCGGCGTGTGCCCTGGGGGAGAAGGTGCGGTGGGCGCCCGAGGAGACAAAAGGAGGGGAGAGCCGCGGTGTGCGGGGCTTCGCACACGTGAATTTTCTGCAGTACGCTCGTTTTTCTGCTCAGGGCCATTAAACTTCGCGTGTAGTTTATTCACATGGTCGCGGGAAGTGCTGGGACGGGCAGGTGGCACAGACACCCCCCCTCTCTCCCCAGCCGCTCTGTTTTTCCGTGCCCCCCTGAGTGGCATAAAATCGTCCCCCCCTCCTTCTCCTCAACAATAATTGATAGAATGGTCCTAATATTTTTAAGAAATATAAGGCCTCGCTGTAGTTTACCAGATGTTCTGCAATTCCTCTGAGCGGTAGCTTGAAAAAGTTCTACTACATCATGAGGAAAACTGCATTTTAAGCACATCCTTCCACATATGTGTCTGCAGCACCCATCTGCTTGTGTTTTCAAGTTATTCACACTCCTAGAAGCCCATTCTCAAACTGAAGAAAGGGTAACTTTAATTCTGCCTTCTTGGTCATTAAGTTCAAACACAGATTTTTATGACCTACTTTTTGAAAAAAAAAAAATCCATTAGCAAGATCAAAATGGCTCAACTTGGTGCTGGAGCCTGATTTCTTTCTTCAGCAGTTTTATAAGGAGAAAGTGTGATTCTACATCAGTTCTTATATTTTTACAGCTCAGGTGGTTCCCTGACAGTATCTTTGCACATCATGGGCTGCAAGCAGGCACCTGTGATGCTGCAGCTTCTCAGCATCTTCATTTGGGCTCCCTCGAGTGCCAGATGTGTTCAGAGGCCTGTGGTGCACCTGGAATTTTTGTGCATAGCTGTGTGGCTCTGCTGTCGGGCACAAAGTCACTCATCTAATTATGCAAACACAAAAAAAAAGTGTTCTTCTGCTCTTTTACTGCCATCAGCGTTAGGCTTTGTGCCTGGTCTAATTTCCTCTGTGTGGCTTTTCTTCTGATTATCGACTGCTAATGATTGCTCTCTGTTTTATGAAAAAATTACTTGGAACTTCCAAAAGGTTTGATTATTCCTGCAAGAAGACAGGAGCAGAATTAGGAGCAGTGGGATGAGTGACTTAGTGGAATGTTTTTCTGATACAAATGTTTGAAAAGGAAAAAAAAAAACCAAACCAATCAGACATGGCCCAGAGCAACAGAAGATGGGGACAAAAAAAAAATTGTGAAGCCTGTCTTCAGTGCCATCGTGTGAGCCTGTGTGGCACATCGTGACTCTGTTTACCAGCAGGAGCGGGTGGCATCGTGTCATTTGTTTCAAAAACTCCTGGGAAATACAGCCCAGATCTGGGAGGCGGAATTTCGAAGCCCATGGGTGAGAAGCGAGTAAATCAGAATTGTAAAGCAGGTAGCGGGCGTTTATTTCGGAGCGCAGGGAGCCCAGCAGGGCAGCGAGGGGTGAGGGATCAGGAGCCTTGCGACGCGCAGAACACAAGGAGCCCTTGCTGCAGAGATGGGAACTGCGCTAATGCAGATCGCTGAGGCTGCGTGAGCCACCTGAGAGGGCCCTTCACGCTTCCTCCCCATCACCTTGAACAACGCTGATGGTTTCTCCGCCCCTTCGTTGCTATTCTCATCCGACGTCCCCTGGAACAAGACGGAGCTGCTGCTCCTGTAGTGTCACTTGTCCCCTGTGTGCTGTTTGCCAGGGATGCGACGCAGTAACATCCTGGGGGCAAATGCCTTTGGTGGTCTGGCTGCACTGTGCCCCTGAACCACTGGCTGAGTGGTTTATTGTTAATTATTTGTTAATTCAGCCATATTTATGATTAAAATCTTGTCAGGACACAAACGATCTAAAAATAGTTGGGCATACCTGTCTTGAAATAGTGCAAAGCATCCAAAAGAAAAGTGTTGGTTAAATGCAAACCAAACCATTTCTGACATCAACCTACCCCGCTTGTTTTGCAGCGTTGTGCTTGGACTCCCCTAAATACCTGTTGCCTCTTTCACCTTGCTTTCAGGATAAGAGCTTTTGGGGAAATGTCCCGAGTTGCTGTTTGTGCTCAGCATGGGGCTTTTGTTCAAATATTTGTTTTGTTATATGAGTTTCACCCCCAAAAGCTGTAGCCAAGAAAGAAAGGCCCAGCTTGTGCCAGGGATGGGGAGTGTTGGCCCCTTCCAGCTTCTGACAGGTGGAGTTGGGGAGGGCAGCTTGAAGAGTCCTGATCCCAGGTAATGGAAGTGCTCCCACATTTCTGGCTTGGCCTTTGTTGCTGTCATAGCAAATGCTTTTATCTGTTTTCAAACAGGGCTCTGCTAGTTCTGTGTGTCATGTTTCCTCTCCCTCTCAGATTCAGGCTCTTACCTCTCAACCTTCCTGTCCTCTTCTTGGCCAATACACTTGGCTGTTCTGCAGCCTCAGACTTGGATCATGGTCTTTGTGTTGCTTTGTTTCTCTTCTGGGGCATTGGGAAAAATTGCTTATTTGAGGAGAAGAGCATTTTTTTTTGTTAGAAAAGGGAAAAACTCTCTTCTAGGTCCTGCTCATGTTGTGGTCTTAGCCATACATAATCAGACTTTTCCCAACCATAATTTAATTGTTGAGGGGCAATTGATAGTGTTCATGTAAGTGTTTAATACAGACTGGCAGTAATGAAGTGAATATAGATTAACCTTATTTAACTGTGAAATCAAATTGGTCAAGTTACCATTTTTTGGAAGGCCAGTGACAGAGGCAGGATTTTATTTCCCCAGGGGTTCTGGTGCTCAGTACCACAATATACCTTTGCCTCTGGAACAGATCTGGGACTCTATCAGCAGTTTGTTGGTTTGTAAGATGATTGTGTTTATTAAAAACTAATCTGCCTTTCAGAGATAATTTTTTTAAGCTACAATTCAATAAAATGTTGCACTACAACAAAATGTTCCTGCAGTGGTTGCTGCTGACCTGGATTATCCTCTGGCCCTGCGTGTTCTGAGGCTCCACAGGAGCTTTTTAGCAGGGGATGGCTGGAAGTTGGTGAGAGATGGGGAACAGCAGGAGACAGCATTACCTCAGAGAGAACAGCCTGACAACCCACAGACATTGAGCCTTCTTGGTAGAGATGTCTGCAACTCATACAGTGATACAGCAGTCACTGGGGCTTTTTAACAACTTCAATTCCTTTAACTTTGCATTGACACTTCTGCAAGGACAGTAAGATGTTTGGGTGTGCTCTGGGTCAGTCAGCATCATTACTTCACAAAGGGATGTTTATATTACATGGAAAGTAAAAGTCAATTCAGAACTAACTTTGTCTTTTGTATTTTGGCAGGTTTAAAAAAATGGCTGAAGATGGCAGTGAAGAGATTATGTTTATTTGTAAGTATTAGGAAAAGGATCTAACTCATGGTGTGTGACTTGTCTGCTCAGAATGTTTGAAATTAAAGACTGAAACAGACTTCAGATTTTATTTAGAAAAGTTGCTTTATGTAAAGGAGGCTCAAACAGCTGATGGATGAATAGAGGGGAGGCTGTGTAATTTAAGCATACTCATTCTGGTGCTGTTGGCAGACACACAATGAAACCTCTGAACCTGAGTTAGCAGCACAGTTTTCTCATGGCTGTAGTGAGACTGAAGGTCTAACACTGGTGGAAGCCCTTTGTTTACACAAGCAGCTTCAGCAGCCAGGGGTGTCTGGGGATAACTGTGACCTCTGGCCTGACCTGGGGATCTGCACCTCCACAGGAGAGACAGGCAGACTCATAATTCTGTCCAAACAAGCCCAGTTTGAGATGCACCAGCTGCCCTGGCAGGTGTCACTTGTGGCATTCACTGCCTGTGCTTCTTGCTCTGCCCTCTCTGTAATCCTGAGTGCCAGACTGGGCTTTGTGACTGGGATCTGGGCTCCTGGGATGGTGGTGGGTAAGGAAAGGCTGCAGCAGTGCTGTGCCCAGCCTGGGCAGTGTCCCTCTCTTGCTGGAGCTTGGCTGGCAGGCCTGGGTCCCACTTCAGCCCTCACCTTTGTCACCAACCTGGACATGCAGGACCTGGTGTCATGGTGGAAAAGAGTTAAGAGATGCAGAGTCCATTCACCTCCTTGTGTGAGCAGAGAGGGCCCAGATGTTTTGGATCTGGTCAGGGCAGAGCAGAATGGAGTACATGTCCTTGGGTTTTGGATCCACAGTATTTTACTCCTGATGGCTCCACAGCTGTACCTACAGCAGCTGTATCAAAAAGTTCAACCTCTCCCTCCACCACAGATTCCTTCAAAAATAGTGTTGACTGCATTTTTACTGAGATACAGATACCAATAGTAGTACCAAATGGATACCAAATGTGGTTGCCTGATCTTCACCTTGATAAAAAGATTCTGGTGGACAGAAAAGGGAAAGAACAGGGATGTGATGCCATTCCCTAATTAGATAGAATTAGATAGAATCACACAACATGATTTTCTCCCTTCCAGTGGAGGCTGTGGTGTCCTGAGGTGACTGTATGATACTGTATTCCCTGTTGCGTATCTTGAGCTTTTTCTTGTGCTCTCTGCAATTGTTTTTTCCCACAGGATATAGGGACTGGTTATGTCCTGAAAAAGTGAGTTGTTATAAATGACACTGTGCACTCCCATAATTAACACCCTTGAATGTGTATTTCATAGACAAGAGAATTATGGAATGGTTTTTTTGTAAATGTGTGAATATAGTCTCCCTGGGGTGTTTTATGATGATTCCCATGCTTGTTTTTGTGCTTCTCCTGTGGCTGTAATTTCTTGAAGGTGTCACACATGGTGAATGTAACAGCTTTAGGGAATTGAGATACTGGATATTGAGCCATGCCACACAGTGTCAGTGTCATATTCCCCTGGCTTTGGTCATTCCTTTGCAAAGGAGTGAGAGGAATATGTGACTTATTGCTGCCTGTGGTTGTGGACAGTGCTGTCTGCACCTTTGCAGAAGTGAGGAGTGCCCTGATGCAGTCAGGAGATAAGGAAAATGACAGATGCTTTTTTCTTTGGGAAGCAAAGCCTGTTGGAGAAGCTGTTAACTCTGGCTATTCCTTCCTGTCCCCATTGGTTGTGACAGCCCTTTTTAGGTGACAGTCTATTTCTTTTCAGCAGTCTGGTTTACACATTCCTCTGTGGCTCCTCCGCCCTCTCTGGTTTGGGAAATCTGCTTTTAGCCCAGATTATTTCGGTAATATTGAGCACAGTGTGGGCTACAGGCAGCCCTAGAGCAGGGGGATGGTGGAACAGTGAACAGGACAGCTGTAGGCTGAGCTTTGGTGCTGGTACTCTGTGGGTAGCAGTTGCCCATGGATGTTTCCTCTGGTGCAACAACTGTGTGGTGCTGTACAGCAAGCCAGACTGGGGGATTCCTTGTGCTGAAAAATGATGGAAAGAGCTGGTTGTTTCATTCCTTGGCTCACCAGGAGGCAGCACAAACAGCTCAACAAGAGGCAGTGACCAGGCTTGGGGATTGCACCAGCCAGAAATGGTGCTTGTCAAATAAATGTTGTTTTTTACTGCTCAGTGGGTTTTGTTGCCAGAAGAAATGTGAAGCAGTTTGGGAGCCCTCGTTTTAGTAGTCTTTTTGTTCACTGGGACAAATATCTGGGGGGAGAGGCTTCCAGTTAGGAGCCCAGAGTAGCTTTACCAGAGGGGATATGCCTTGGAATGTCATGGGTTTTGTCACGTCTTCCCAAAAAAAAGCATGTAATGACCCTTTACTTTGCAGCTTTCTGGGGTTTCCTGACTTGCCCTTGTGAGCATGGAGCTCAGATGGAGCAGGCACCACAGCAATATAACCCCTGTGTGATGATCTCTTCTGAAGCTGTGTCAGCAGCTGACCAGGCAGGGCAGTTTGACAGCTATTTTTTTCACAGTGAAGCAATGTGTAAGCATTTGGAATCCTGTTAAGTTGGCTTATTTTAGAAAACCTCAAATTATCCTCGCCTGAAAATTGTTTCTTAGGAACCACTCAGTTCTGGGTAATTTACAGCCACTTGAACTGAAAGTTAATTTAGCTAAGCTGACGGTGAATTAGGTGGCCAGAGTGTGTTGTGCAGCCAGCTGACTTGTCTGGAAAGGCACCAGAAGGTACCATGGAGGTTTCTGTCCTGCCCTGTGGGTGAGAAATGTGTGTGGCCAGGCAGAGCTGGGCTCCCAGAACATGCTGGTGCCCTGCTGAGCCCTGTGCCAGTTCTGCTGCTGGTTCTGGGTTCGTGCCTCTTGTCACTGGAAACACCATGCTACACAAGCTGTTCATAAGAGCCCAGCTCCTGGGGAAGGCAGTGATATGGTTTTCTTTAGCTGCTACGTGTTCTAATACTTTATCTGGAGAATAATGCTGTCTTTAAGCAGAATATTTACTCTGGATGTAAGGCAATTATTTTCCTTTGAGAGAGAATTTAAACAATTGTCTTGTGATGGTGCTGATCACAGCATGTGTTATCTCACCTACACAGGTGCCAGCTATCAACTCAGTGTTCAATTATTCATGTTCTTTTAAGCAATATAAATAAACATCTGCCTCTCTACGTATGCATTTTGCCTGGTGCTCGGTTTCTCTTGAAAGAGGGAAGAAACTGTCTTACAAAAGTGTTTTCCACCAACCTTTGTTGTCTGGTTCCTTGCAGGGTGCGAGGACTGTGGGCAGTACCATGATTCAGAGTGTCCTGAGCTGGGCCCAGTGGTGACAGTCAGAGACTCCTTTGTATTGAGCAGGGCAAGGTAAGAAATGTTTGTGTTAGTCCTGACTAACCCAACGCCCATTTTAGTCCTTTAAAGCATATTTGCTGTTCGGTGGATGTCACGCTGGCAGCTGGGAAGTGAAGTCCCAGAGGATGACAGACATCTATGGAAAGCACATGGCCTTGATTAAATAGAAAAATTGATGCACACACTTAAGTGCTGCACTGAATTGAAGCCAAAAAAAAAAAACTTGCTGCTCATCAGGACTTGGTTTCTTTGCTGAGGTTTTTGGCAAGAAGTCAGGTGGTGCCAGATGGGGTGATGATTTCTGTCGTGGTTGAGTACCTGCTGCTTTTGTCCCCCTCAGATACAACCTCTTAGTTTCAGAGAAGTGTGTGAGGATTTCTCATTCATGCAAATGGTTGTGTCCTGCTTGCTATTAACTCTGTTATTCCTCCACTTAGAAGCAAAACAAGTTGTTCTCATCATTGTGGGTCTTTGCAAATGATTAGGGGTAATAATTCTGTCAGCAGATCTGCGACAGCGCAACAGAAACACTTGTGTTTGCCAAAAGAAACAAACAGACTCAGTCTAGTTGGGAGAAAACAACACTGAGTAGTGATTTTTATAGGGAAAGACAATCAGGCATTGTCAGCAATATTCCTATTAAGGTGTAAAGTATAAGGCTGAGGAAAAGAACCAACTATTGTGAAGGTGTAGTACAGACCCAAAAAGGGAAGTGCTCAGATGGCTTTGTGTGTTATTTAATGTGTGCAGGGCTTCCATATTCCTTCTTGGGGAGTTGCAGGCAGAAAGCAGGCACGTGGGCAGCCAGTCTGGCACATCCTGGCTGTGTAGGCTGTGCTGTGTATTCCCCAGGACCATTTTGTAACAAGTCCTGGATGTGCTGGATCTGCCACGTGGGTGCCATGACCCCGTGGCCTGGGCAGGATGCCTTTGGTGTCCCACCACTTGTTCAGGAGCTGTCCCTGCTTGTCTTGGCCTTCCCAGAAGAGGAATTTCCCTGCAGTTCCTGTCAGGCACTGCCTTCCTGTTCCTGGGAACTTGCCCTGGATGATCCCCTGCAGCAGCAGTTAATGGTTAACAGCCCTGACACTACAGGTGCTTGAGGGTAATTTAAAAATACCTGTTGGAATAATAGAAACTGGTGAGGGAGGGAGGTGGTTTTGCTATACACAAGAAATGGGCAGTGCAAAAAGTCTCTAGCCTGTACTACACAGATTCAATGACAAGTTAAACTTTTATTTCCTACCATTTTTTTCAGGTTTTTGCCTTGCAATTTAATGTCCAGATGTTCCAACTGGGAGTGTTTGCTAATGTGGTGTATGCACTGATTTTCAGTCTCCTTTTGACATGCAAATGCTAAGTTTTCCTTAGTGGAAGTGTGGGCTGCTGGACTGTAGACTTGAAAGCAGAATTTAAAATTGACTTTTTTACAGATAAATGTATTTATTTTCTTGAAGAGTTTTCAGCTGGAATCAGATAAGATAAGGAAAGAAGAAATTTAATTGCAGCCTTTACATCTGGGGAACAGTAGCTGAAAGTGAGTTATCTGGGGTTGAGGGCAAATTTAACCACAAACTGAATATGAATATTTTAAAAACAGTCTCCTTGCTTAACCACATTTGTTGTTCCCTCTGTCTTACTGAAAAGATAAAGTGGATGCTTTGTGGTTAGAAGTGTTGAGAAACATCTCCTGAACTTCTCTGTCTCTGACACTGCTTATTCTATGTTTCAAACTGAAAGCTTTTTTTTTTTTTTCAATTCATTTGCTTATCACTATGATTGCAATGTTTTTGTATTTCTCTTTGTCTAGGCAGTACAGCAGTTCTGCCAGTCTCAACTTCTACAGAGCAGTCAGTAGCCTGTCTGATTATTTTTAGCTTTTCATCTGTTAGCACAGAGCTGAAGAAACAGAATTGCATTTGGTCTGTAAAACCAATATGGGGCCAGTCATGTGAATTTTTGGCAGATATTCTGTGTGTATTATATGTAGTAACAACATTTACTACATGTAGTTCTTCTCAGAAGCTTGTCTGGGAAAAGAGAGAGGCTGGCAGCACAGAAGCACTTGTGACCAATGTGTCAGTGTTTGTAAAAAGACAGAAGGGAAACTTCCAGGACATCCATCTTAAGGGCTATGATCTGCATAAGGCTACAAAGTGCTAATTTGGGAAGGGATAGAGGTTATTTTTTACAATAAGCATGGTCACAACCAAAGATCTGTAAAGTCAGAGGATAATTTGTTTTAGAAGAGGCCTCAGGGTGTTCAATGAGAGCTAACATCCATGCTGAACTGCTCATTTTTAAAATTTTTATGTGCTTTCCTGGAGAAGAGAAGGCTTCAGGGAGACCTTGCAGCAGCCTTTGAGTGTGTAAAGAGAGCTGGAGAGGGACCTTTCCACAGGAACTGAAGTGACAGGACAAGGAGGAGTGGCCTTAAGCTGAGAGAAGGTTTAGATGAGATATTAGGACTGAGCTTTCTCAGGGAATCACTGATTTGGCCCTCCTGCACTGCTGGTAGTTCTCCCATCTATTTATAAATACTCACAGAAGTTAGGGTGTGTTGAGCAGAAAACTTTGCTCTTCCCAGAGACTGGAGAAATCCATGCTGACTTCTTTCTTCCGTGGGTCCTGCAGTATTGTCCAGTACAAAACTATTACTGGACAAGGTAGTGTTCAGCCAAAGGTTGGACTTGATGATATCAGAAGTCTTTTCCAAGCTAATCAGTTCTGTGATTTATTTTATTGGTAAATTCTGTCTTAAATTTTTAGATCATCTCTGCCTTCTAATTTGGAGATAAGACAGCTGGAGGATGGGACTGAGGGAGTGTTTGCTCTGACTCAGCTGGTGAAACGTACCCAGTTTGGCCCCTTTGAATGCAAGAGAGTTCTCAAGCTGGAGAAAGAATCAGTTTTTCCCCTGAAGGTAAGGCACAGAACATGAAAAGCAATAGCAAGGAGTCAGTTGTACCTGAGGTGAATTAATGCTGTCTAGTACTATGGAAAAAAAAGATGTGTGTAGGGGGATTATTTGGAACACCTTTTAGATGTGCCCTGTAAGAGATGAGCTAAACAAACACTCTCTGGGCAAGGAACAGAAGAACCAAAGTAGAGACTCAGCTCTTTTAATGAGTCCATTCAATTTGATTGAATTTGCCTAATGAGCCACATGTGCTTTAGATTTATGGAACATGCAGAATAAGTGGGGTTTTTTCTGTCTTGCATTTGTTGTATTCCTCTCTTGACCAGATTTGGTAGGGAAAATGCTGCATTAAGAATGGAATTCAGTCTTAGTTTCCACTAATACCTAACTCAGAAGTAAAGATTTAGAAATGTGCCTTGGGCTGTTTGGATAGCCCTCCACTCATGTATCCAGGAATTTTTTGAGGAACTGGTGGCTGTAGCAGGATTTCTTGGGATAGGAGTTCAGTTTGTTCACATCTTGTCTGTCTCAGACATACTCATCTGAACGTGTGACTAAGCCAAAGATGCCTGATGCAAGACTTGAGGCTCTTGGTCCCTGATGTACATCGAAAAAAAAAAACCCCACTACAAAAGCAGAAAATAATTTTTTTTTCCCTTAACTTTGTATAATTTCTCAAGGTTTTTATTCTGTGCACATTTTGCTTGGCAGGTGTTCCAGAAGGAAGGGCCCCTGGTGTATTTTGACACCACAAACGAAGATGATTGCAACTGGATGATGATGGTGCGCCCGGCCACCGAGTATGAGCATCAAAACTTAACAGCCTTCCAGCATGACAATGACATTTACTTCACCACCTCCCAGGACATCCCTCCGGGAACTGAGCTGCGAGTGTGGTATGCAGCTTTTTACGCCAAAAAAATGGAAAAGCCAGTGCTGAAGCAGGTCACTAGTGTTGCCAATGGTATGTGTGGGGGCCTTTCTTCCTTCCTAAGGGCCCGGTGCTGGCAGGGACTGATAGTCCCTGGCTGTTGGAGTTGACAGTGCTGTTTATCCAGTAGGCTCTTTATCCTGCAGAGTCAGGCCAGCCTGCACACGTGGGTGCCCTGCGAGAGGAAAGCGTAGATTCTTCACCATGATACAGCCAGGTTTTTACAAACAGGTGGCCTAGTTAGTGGTTCAGCCTCTTCAGAGTGAACAAACTGGATAAATAATCCTTGACTAAAGAATTGGTGGTCGTATCAAAAGCATTTCTGGGTAGAACAGCAAAGGCGCTCCGTTTTCAGAGAAATCTGCCTGCAGATTTGCTGAAGAAGCCGTTCTTCAGTTGCAGTGAAAATGTTCTGGTTTTGCACAGAACTATTACACAGATCTAAAAAACTACATTTGTCTTAATCAGCCTCACATGGGACCCACTAGAGTAAGATCCATGTGGCTGTGCATTGGAAAGAAAGGCAGCAGATATTTTAGAATGTGAATTAGAATTGCCACAAGTCCGTTGTACTTTGCCCCTTTGTTTTCTCCTACCTTTCCATTTCTACAGCTGAAAGGCAAGATCCTTTAGCATTGCAAGGGCGTTTTCTGCCTACTCTTGAGCTGGGAGTACTCCCTGGATGTTATTCCTGCTCTGCTGCGTGTAATTTGGAGTGACAAATGCCTGGGGAGAGGCCATTGCCACCAGTGTCAGCTTTATGGCTTCCCTTGATCCTAAGCAGAGTCTCAAGTGCTACAGCTGAACCAATGCAGTTGACAGATTTCTGAACTCTGAGAACCTTCCAGTTGATATTAACTGAGAGGTTTCATCTTTTCAGTTTAACCTGTTCATGTATTTTTGTGGGGGTCTGGGTATTTAAAAATACTGTTTAAGTATGCCCTGCCCTCTCTGTTCAGCACTTCCATTGTACACTTCAGAATATTTAAGGCACAATGGATGAGATTCAGGTATAAGAATGCCCTGGTTAAAATTTTACATGAGAATGTTATTTGCAGGCCTGTTACAGAATAAAACTTTCTGTCTATGGTTACTGCCCTCAGCACAGAGCAAGAGTGAAAGGGTCTGGAAAGTAAAGATGAGCTGTTTTTCCTCTTCACAGATACATCCTTGGTAGCAGTGGAATTTGATAAAGAGGGGAATAATAAAGTCTCTCCAAAACCTTCATCTGCTGTCTTACCCCATAAAAAAAACAAGAAATCCAGCATGCTAGCAGCTGATCCAGCAGGTATGCAAAATTACAGTGCTTTTAAGGGAGATAGAGGACAGATACAAATCTACAGAGCTGTTAGGTGTAACACTTCTACTTGTATTATGGATATATAACTTTTGGCAAATACTGATTGAGAGAGGATTTGAAAGCCTGGATTTTTCTTTTCATTTTCATGGGCACAGTGTTTAAAGTGCATACACACGGGTTAAAAAGTGACAGAGGGGCCAATAAACTTTTAGTCAGATTATTTTCATGAAAACCACAAGTGCTCCTGACTTTAAGGGTGGTTAGTGTTGGGGTTGGGGCAATCCCAAAGGAAATCTTGGTTCTGCTTGTGCAAAGTGTAGTAATTTAAGTGATCAGGCCAAGTTCTAGAAGAAAACATGAGACTGTGGGTAAGTGTTTGGAAATGGCAAGAACACTGTCCATCCCCAAATCACAATAATACCACAGCTTATGCCACTGTTAGAGTTCAGACTGTTCTAGATTACAGAAACTCAAATCTAAATAAACTTACAAGCAATACATAGCTTCTTAGCAAAGAACCTATGGCTGAGGAAGTACCTGTTAGTGTCATAGGAACTCTGTCCCAAGGATTCATTACAAAGCAGTGCTCCCCCCAGCCAGTCTCTGCTAAGTGGAACAGGGAAATTAAGAACCCACTTAACACAAAGAGTGTACGAAAAGTACACTCAAGAGTACACAGGATCAAAGGAAAACCATTCTGAGTCTGCTCTTTAGGAGGTTATTTTCTTAAATTTTGCTTACTAGTAGTAAAAATAGCCAGGAGGAGAGAAGGGGAGTTGTTAAAGATGTGTACAGAGAATTCATCAGAAGATCCATTTGTCAGCTTGGATTCTGTCACAGCTGCACAGTGAAGTTCACTGGGGAGATGCCTTTCAGTTTGGCATTATTGATTTTTATAGGGGTAAACTATGAAGAATTGGAGCAGCCCCTCCTACATCCTTCACCCTACTGCCTGAAAGTCCAACTTCATTAGAAACGAAACACTGCCTGTTATATTTTTGGAACCCTGAAGTGTTCCCATTGGTGTTGTGTTTTGGTGCTTCCAAAACAAAATTTTCTTCTTTTGATTCTGTTTACCTCAAGTCAAACCAAGCAGCTGCCAGCTGTCAGATGAGTGGTTCCAAGTCAGCCAGGTTGCCCTGCAGCTGCCCTGGAAGCCTGAGGAAGTGGGAACTTAAAAAGGACCTGACTCTTCCTGACAAACCAGTGCAAGGAGCAAGGGAAGTGCAGAGTCATTGACAATTAACTTACACAGAATCTTAGTTTGCTACTTTTGTCCTCCTGGACAGAGCCCTCAAGAAGCTCTTTATAGCCTGTGAAGAAGGAATTTCTGTGGCTGCATTGCCAAGTCATTTTTTATTTATTAATTTATTGCAGCATGGCTGAGATCACACCTCTGTAGTGCAGAGTGTTGAATGTATCTTGTAGCAGGAAACAACCTCTGCCTCAGAGAATCTTTTAATTTGGTTTAAGAGCCAACGCTGAAAAGAAGGAAGAACTTTACTGTCCCTTTACAGATGGGGTCCTCAGGTAGAGAGAGATGAACTGACACGTAATGATCATCCAGGAAATCTGTGGCAGAAACTTTAGAAGCACAATTTGAAATCCCTGTGCTGCCATTCACTTACCCTGACTTCAATATTGTCCTCCTCTGGAGGAAGAGTCTGGTACATATGGTGGCCCCTCTGTTTTAAGAGTCTGGTACACTGTGGGATATTCAGCTTTTTGTGTGCCAAAAAAGTCTCTGAATCAGTCCAGCTTTATCAACTCCTCTTGACAAATTCAAAGATATCATCTAAGGACTGAAATACAAAGGACTGGTAACAGAGTAACTTTTCCTGTCTTGGTTTTTTTTTTCCAGTGCAATTTTTGCCCTCATTTCTTCATTTTCTTTACCTTTCTTGAGTTGATGTCTTAATTAAAGCATCAATATGGTGATTTCATAGCACATCAAATTAATGAAACTTTTCAAATGCAGGTTTTCATTGTCCTCACCCTTACTTCCATTAATCCAAACGTTCTTACTCTGCAATGCCCTTCACAGAGAGCAAGGAGGCTTCTCCTGCTTCTGTCCTCAGCTAACCTAGAAGAAGACTGCTAACTCTGGTTTTAAAGGTGCTAAAAATTGCTTTATGTCATGACTTTTATGAGCACAGTTCTTTAGAAAGTGATAAAGGGACCCTCAGGACTTCACAAGAGCATTGATACTCTCTCCTGGCATCATTTATATCTTCTGATGTTTCAGCTCTTCATGTCTGGAAAATCCTGAAGTGGTCCCAGCTGCCCCCAAGGGCCTCTTGCTACTTAAATTGTACCTTGTGATACTCAGGGAGTTATTGCAAGATAAACAAAGCTGCAGGGGTTTACCACCTTCCCATCTTCAAAGCTTTTCAGTATTTCTTGTTGTGATTTAGTGAACACTCCAGAAGGCAGTGGAACAGCAGAAGCAAAGCCCAACCAGTGGACGTGTAAAGTGTGTTCATCTGCTTTCCAAGAGCCCCAGCTGCTGACAGGTAGGAAGTGCTAGAAATTCATGGGAAAGCACTGAGAATCATCAGCAGCAGAATTCTGCTCTTCCACAGCTGTGAAGCCAGGCATCATCCATGGTGCAGTAAGATAGAAGTTTAAAATTCCATATTTCTTTAAGGAAAGGAGTAGCAGGGAAGGTAGAACAGGGATATTTTGGATGCTTTGAGCATGGCAGCGTTCAGTCTCTGGACAAACAACTGTAATGTGGAATCTACAAGAATAAAACTGTGATCTAGGAGATGATGTGAGAGGAAAATCAAGGATAGAGAGCTGCATGAGCAGTGTAAAGGTCAGTGATGCCAATATACTTTGTGATATTGTCCATCTGGTATTTGTGGCACAGATTTAGTCAAGGTAATGAAGGACATCTTCTTTTCTGCATTTCTTTCACAACTATTTTTAGGCAGTTTCAGAAGAATTTAAAATTATTTAGAAGCTTTGGCCATTTGATGAATCATTTTTGAAAAGGGGACTTAGGTCGGTAAATAACTTGGGCATTTGGAAAAATGTACCCATTATTAGAAACACAAACTTCTTCCTGTGGTATCAACAAATCTCTTTAAAAATGCAGTTCTTATGACTGTTTATTAAACTTCATGCTTTGATTTGTGAAGTTATTGTGACTGCTTTTGAAATAATTTGAAGTAAGTCTCTGCAAAGTGAGATGAACCTGATAGATGGGCTTCAGCTGGTTCCACTTGAGCATTTTAAGGATAATTTCTTCCTTGTTCTTCTGTTCTTCTCCATCCATGCAGAGCACTTGCTGAGTCACCTGGAACAAGCCAAAAGTGCCCCCACCAGCAGCCAAAATGATGCTGAGAAAGAAGAGAAAGCAGCAGAGGCTGCACCAGCAGATCAGCTGGTGGCAAGTGATGAAGCCAGTGCCAGCACAGACTCGAGGAGGAAGGCCAGGAGGGGAAGAAAGGCCAAAACAGCAAAAGTAGAACCACCTCTTGTCATTGATGAAGAGAAAGATTTTGCAGGTAAAACAGAAATCTAGAAAATGCTAAGCAATACATCCACTTATACATCTGTGTCAGTGCCTTTGCAGAAAGGCCTAAAAAGCAGCAGAGAGACAAGATGGAGGATTTTAGTTAGATCACTAAAGCTGCCAATTTAGAAGTTCTCTTAATTATTTCTGGGGCCTTCCTGCTGTAGGTGTTGCAGCACCTACACTCAGATCACCTGCATTCTCCTGTGAGTGGTCGAGACCTGCAAGAAGGAACAGGAGAGGAAGCATCCTTCCTCTCAAGAGGACAAGTCTTTCTCTCTCTACCTTAATTTTAGTCTAGAAAGGACCCTACCTTCCTTGAAGGGATGGTCTAACAGGAAATTCCATGATTCATGGTCCTTCAGTAATTGCTTGGAAAAGTAAGAAGTTAAAAAATAGGAGATACCCCTGCCCATGGCAGGCAGATGGATTAGATGACTTTTAAGACCTTCCAAACCACACTGTTCTATGATTATTTGAATGTGTTTGTGGACAGTTAATCAGTCCAGTGCCACATCTTATTGCAAATTCTGCATTTGAGGTTTTACTTCCAGCTGTCCACATTCCTGCTGTATTTATTTCTGTGGTGTGTTTGCAGTGGAACGCGTGGCTGACGCTGTCCCCGAGGTCCCTCCAGAAGAGGTGGCCCTGCTTCCAGCTCCAGAAGAGAGGATTATGGATTTGGTTTTAGGAAAGATGCCCAGCACCACAAACAGCATCAGCTCAGTGACAAAGTAAGTGTTCTGGGATGCAGAATTTCCTCTTAGTTGTAGCTAAGATGTTGTAGCATGCAACAGTTGTGCTTGACTTCTGGGCCCACAGATGCCCTGAAATATATAAAATATCAGCATAAAATTGTGTGATGATGCTGCTGCTGCTGCTGCAAGAGGTGATTTTGAGTGCCACTTGAACACTGGAAGATGGTGGTAGGATTTTGGAGCATAACATAAATGAAAATTTCTTTGTTCATCGTGTTACTGCTTGTATTCAATGTGTTTCCAAATGGCTCCTGCAGCTGCAAGGTGAAATTTACTCCCATTGAATGTTAGTGATAAGACAGGCAAAGAGATTTGTTCTTTCAGAATACATTAATCATTATTATTATTCAGTCTTGCTTGTCATCCTAGCTCATGAATGACTTCATGTTGATTTTGCATGTGATACTTCAGATTTAGAGCAGTGGGAGAGGAAAACTTCAGCATAACAGAACCTCAGGGAGACTCTTAAGTATCACTTGATTAATTCAGATTCTTTTATGTCTTTTTGTCTCGGTAAAATTGGCCTTTTGAATTTTATTTTTTTTTTAATAATAGAGCACTCAGTTTTTCAGAATTAGCTAGTAATGGTATGTATTGAAGTCCTTAGCAGACACAGAGCCATCAAAAAGGCATTTCAGCAGGTGGTTGTGCTGGGAAATGGCACAGTGCTGCTTGGCACCCTGCTGCCCTCTGCTCAAACACACTTTTTATGTGGGTGCTGCCAATCTTCCTGAGCTGAGATAGTGCTGATGTTTTCAGAGGATGAGCAGAACAGATCCTTTCTGTTCCTTGGAGGGGCCTGCAAAGAGAATCTCTGCTGCTGCTTTTTGCCTCACTGGTGCTGGGTGAAGATAATTTGGAGGGAGTGACATCTGCAGCTTCCAGGGGGTGGTCAGGGGGGGCACCTTGGAGCAGGGGCAGCTCCACCCAGGCCCCCTCCCTCCTGCCAGGAGCTGAGCTGAGCTGAGCACTCCTCTAGCTTTTGCCAGCTGGTGGAACTCTGTTGCAACCTGTGGGATAGCTTTCAGTCCCTGCCTTTTTCTCTAATCCAGTAGGTTTGTTCATCACCAAAACACCATGTCCCTCAAAAGAAGTTTAATTCTCTCCAGTAGACACGGGATTCGGCGGAAGCTGATAAAGCAGCTGGGGGAGCACAAGAGGGTCTATCAGTGCAGCATCTGCAGTAAGATCTTCCAGAACAGCAGCAACCTCAGCAGGCACATCCGTTCTCATGGTGGGTTGTCCTTTCCCTTGCCTGGACATTGATTTTTTGTGTCTTGGTTTCACCTTTGAGTGAAGCAGCAGGGCTCGTTTTAGGTATTGGGCTACTTATTTGTAAGAGAGCTGGTTTTGCTTTTTTTCTTTCTTTTAACTCTCTCTAGGAAACTTGGTTTAATTTTTCAGACCAAAGCATGAGAAGATAATAGTGCAAAATTGAAGTTAAAAGCATTTAAAATTTGAATTAGGTACATCTTTTAAAAGAGGGCAAGGATGTGATGTTTTTTCCAAAGCTGTTATTGCCTTTAAATATATAGATAAACATCACCCCCACCTTCACAGGCACATGGGTTGGGTGATGTAGCTGTGTGAATGTCAGCTGAGTGTTTTTCCACCTATGATCTGCAGTTCCAGGGGTCTGTGTCCTATTGGAAGGGTTCCATGAAAAATCATCACTGAAGAAGGGTGGGGGAACTAAACCAAAATTGTTGGAAATGGTTAAAATCCACAGCTTAAATCTCCTGAATTACTAAATTTTTCAGCAGTAGCCTGTTGGCAGTTGCTTGTGCTTTGGTTTCCACTGTCTTGCCTGGAGTTGGTTATTATCAATCACTGACTACTTCCCTTTCATCTTGGTTGATCCCCTCAGGTGACAAACTGTTTAAATGTGAGGAATGTGCAAAGCTGTTCAGCAGGAAGGAGAGCTTGAAGCAGCACGTTTCTTACAAGCACAGCAGGAACGAAGTGAGTGCAAGGGGCTCTCAGGCTCTTGCAGGGTTTGTGTGGAAAGTCACAGATTCCAGGTGTGAGCTGGGCAGCTCCATGTGAGCAGGTTATCCCCATGTGAGTGACAAAGGACAGAGAGGGAGTAGTAATATCTCATCTTAGAATAAGTGATGAATTTGAAAAGTGCTTTTGAGCATATGCAAGTCCTTTTCCTGTAGAAAATTGCTTTCAGGCATCACTGCCAGCAGGACAAGCTGGAATTAGGTGGACCTGCATGATACAGAGGTGAGATGTGACTTGAGTTATGCTGCCAAATAGGGTTGTTCCAGTCTTGTTTGCTTGTCCTGTTTCATTTCTCCCCACCTATCATTTTTTTAGTGTGTGAACTCTGCCTTTTGATGCTGCTGCCATAGACATATTAAACACACCTGCAGTGGCACCTTATTAGTGAAGATTTCCATTGTTGCTTGGCACCAGGGTCCTTAACTCTCAGACTGCTGCCATTTATTCTGGAGGATGAGTCAGATCACATCTTCTCAAACATTCTGTCTCTGTGTTGGACCAGGGGAATATCAGGAAGGCTGCTGCATCCACACAGGAGCATGGTCTTTGGGGTTTTTTTATAGCTCAGATGTGGGAACATGGCAGGATGACATAGCATCAGAATTTTGCACCAATGCATAGTTAAATGCCCACTTGAAGGAATAAAAATTGGAAAGGACAGAAGACAGAAGAAGTATTTGAGATTTAGGATTTTTCTGCCAGACATGACTTGGTTTTTCCTGTTTGTGCTCCCCAGGTGGACAGTGAGTACAGATACAAGTGCACCACATGTGAAAAGGCCTTTCGGATAGAGAGTGCACTGGAGTTCCACAACTGCAGGACAGGTGAGATTGGAGAACTGTTCCTCTGGCATCTCTGCTCCATTCTGGGAAGATGTCCCCAAATC
Source organism: Rhipidura dahli (assembly GCA_013399225.1). NCBI lineage: Eukaryota > Metazoa > Chordata > Aves > Passeriformes > Rhipiduridae > Rhipidura > Rhipidura dahli. Next base: position 661,483 of record VXAC01008722.1, on the reverse strand, counting down.
CAGCTCAGCAGAGAAACTGCAGAAGGGGAGTAGGGATTTAGGGTTTTGTCATGATCACAAGAAGCAACTTGGTTTTTTGATAAAAAAGTGTAACCAATAGTGTAGAGCAATACTTAAGAATTGGGTTTTTTTTAATATTTCCTGCTCACCTGTGTAATACCCTCACTGGTGTTTCCTTTGTTTGCAGATAATCTGTCATCATCTCTGTTTATTAATTTTCTCTGAAACTAAGTTCCACCTCATTCCTCTGAAACAGAGAAACTGGAAAGGGGACTAGTCCTATGGATAGTTTGCAGTTTTCTGGGATTACATTTTTCTTCAGCCTTTTCCTGCTTTGTACTTGCAGTATTCTGTAAATGTTTTTTCCTTAGTATCACCACAACCTGTCCTCTTCTCCCATAGCCATCCCTTGTGGTTACTCATATTATTTAAGCTGAGTGATCTTATGCTCAGAAAATGACATCCTGCTTACTTTTATGGCCCCACAATAATGTTCAGTCCAGATTCACCCAGGTAACTGCCCTTAGAGCATAGTGATGGAGTACATGTTAAAACCCAGATCCAACAAAAGAACCACCTGTCTCAGAAACATACATAACCTGTTTTCAGCTGTAAAGGGCTGCATGGTTTCCTCTTGCTTACAGATGACAAGACATTCCAGTGTGAGATGTGTTTCAGATTCTTCTCTACAAACAGCAACCTTTCAAAACACAAGAAGAAGCACGGGGATAAGAAGTTTGCATGTGAGATCTGCAATAAGATGTTTTACAGGAAGGATGTCATGCTGGACCATCAAAGACGGCACTTGGAAGGTAAATTTACTGCAGATCAACCTAATTATTTCTCTTGAAACAGCAGTAGAGGTGGGCAGGTTAAGGAGATGAGTGTGTAGCTCAGGAGATGGTAGCTGTCTTTTTTATTACTATTATTATCAGTTACCTGATCAAGAGTTGCAAGTTTTAGCAAAATGTGACATTTATGAAAAATGTCAGTAGGGGATCCAGTGCTACTAACAGTCATGTGAAAGCTGCATGACTTATTGTGCATCAGTTTAGACTGAGTGATTTTAATTACATCTTTTTCATTCTTTGCATTCTGTTCTTTCTGTTTTAAAATTTATGTGGCAGCTTGAAAGTCTGAAGGCAGAGAGTTAACTTGCCATGTACAGCTGAGAGTGACTACTATATAAATATAGTGTCAGTGGATTGTTATCTTTGAAACAGTTGACAATATATGAAAATGAGATTATGACAGTTTACTTTTCAAAATCTCAAGCATCTAAGGATGTTACAGGTACTCAAAGACTGGAAAAAGTCAGTAGATTGCTAAATGTGTATTAGAATGCCTTTAAGTGATCTACATGATAAAACCAAAGGTGATTTAAAAAAAAAAGCAGCCAGATTGTCTAATTTGTGTCATGAACCAGAGGAGAGGGGGGGGTTGGTTGTATGACACTGGCAGTGTCTCATTTTTAGCTGACACAGAAGAGCAGGAGCCCTCTGCCCTCCTGGAAGCAGCAGAGGAAGAGGTTTGAAATCCTCTCTGAGCATTAAAGCTGATGCTGGATGGTTGCATCTCTCCTTAGAGACTCCCTCTCCTTCTTAGTGAGGGTGAATTTCTGGGCCACATACCAGATTGAAGTGCCAAGACCTACTAGATCTGCCTGTTTCCTGATGTTGACAAAAATGTTTTTGACAAAAGTGTTTTCAGACACTTTACAGTTGCTTTAATAACCAATAAGCCATAGTAAATCACTTTGGCAGATTGCTTCTGTAATCTTAAAACACTCTTTTTAATTTAGAAATCACCCTTTCATTAGAGATTAAAGCCTACATTGAGGCCCTTGCCAGCATTTCACTCTTCTTCCCAGTCTCCTCCTGGAAAGGCCTGCAGACTGGAGTGGAAAGCCATGGTTTATTTCTTGTTTTGTTTTTTTGATGGGGACTGTTGTGTTAAGGGGTGAGGCGTGTGAAGAGAGAAGACTTTGAGCACAGCACGGAGAACATGGTTCGCTACAAGAAGGAGCCCTCGGGGTGCCCTGTGTGTGGGAAGGTAGGAGCTTGTGCCAGGTGTGCCATGAGAGGCTCTGCATTGTAGCTCCAGGGGTGCTGCAGTTCAGTCTAGAGAGGAGAAAACTGAGGGAATCCATCCATACACTGAAATTATCTCCAAGGGTTGTCAGAGGATGGTGCCAGACTCTTTTTGGTGGTGCCCAGCAACAGCACAAGGAGCAGCAGCCATAAAACAAAACACAAGAAGTTCCACCTCGACATGGGGAAGAAATTCCTCACATGGAGGGTGGCAGAGCTCTGGAACAGCTGCCCAGGGAGGGTGTGGAGTCCAGCCAAGACATTCCTCTTCAAACACCTGTAGCTCTGTTATTTATCCAAGCCCACTGTGGCCATGGATGGTGGGAGCTGTTAGGACACAGATAAGAGCAAAAGTGCATTTCAGTCTTGAACTTTCCTCAGGACATGCAGCACAATGTAGAATGTCACATGGCCACTGTGTGTGTCAGTGGAATCTCATGGCTTATGTTATTTAAAGTGGAGTTCTTCTGTCTGGTTGTAAACAGCTGCAGCTGACTGTGTGCACTGGGAATCCTTTTCCATGGGGAATAAAAGGGAATTCATGGCGTAGTCATGACACATAATTGCATCTGGATGTTCAGCACTCATGACCTTAAGTCACTGTTGTCACAAGGAGTGTGGGTTTAACTTGTGATTTTTTAAATGTTGAGTGATTCATGGTGCAAAAGGCACTCAAGAACTCTTAAGCTGGTGTTTAGACCTCTGGTTTTGATGCTTTGGGTATATTTCATATCAGTCAAGGTAGATTTTGTGGCTTGATCTTTTTAGAGATAGATGGAACATTCGTGATTCAAAAGACACAGTCTAAGTATTTCAAATTCTGCCCTGTGTAATTCTGCTGCAGCTTTTTTTGGAAGTCCACCCCTGATGAATGGCCAGTTTCAGTCAGTTCCTTGGAACTGTGCCCCTGGATTTTGCCATGCCAGCAGTTTTAAGGCAGACTGCTGGCTGGTTGACAGGAGCTCCTGCATGTTTCTGGCCAGAATGAATAAAAAAGACACTAAATATGTTCTTTGCTGTCCATGGGATAAGTTGCAAAGAACTGTAGCCCTGCTGGACGTTACCCAAAAATCTTCCTTCCTTCTCTTTTCCTTTTAGGTGTTTTCATGTAGGAGCAATATGAACAAACACCTTCTAACACATGGAGACAAGAAATACACATGCGAGATCTGTGGACGTAAATTTTTCAGGGTGGATGTGTTGAGAGATCATATTCATGTCCATTTTAAGGTATTGTGTTAATAATTAATTAGAAAAGGCAGATTGTTTTGACCACACTGAATTGTAAGGAATTAAATTAAAGGGGAATTGTATCACTCAGTGGTGCTCATAAAGATGCTTTTACAGACATAATATTGTACCAACTGAGTCTCTTTACATTAAAGTTCCTTTTATATGTAAAAAAAAAAAAATTAGTTGTTTGAATAAGCAGCTATTCCTTGTGTGGTCCTGGACACAGAAACTCTGGCTTGGATGAGGCAGGAAGATATTTTAAATAAATAATACTACTGCAAAGCAGTCTGCATGGCAACGAAAGGTGTCCAGGTATTACCTTCTGAAGAAGTTTAATCTGTTTAAGCAAAATATTCTTTCCCACTTTACACAGGACATAGCCCTAATGGATGATCACCAGAGGGAAGAGTTCATTGGTAAAATTGGAATCTCATCAGAGGAAAACGACGACAACTCTGATGAAAGTGCAGATTTAGAGCCTCACAAGTATAGCTGCAAAAGGTGCCAGGTAGCTTTAAATACTTTCAAATTAACTTGTTTTGGGATGGGGGAGGGAGTGGAGGTGTCTATAAATCATTCAGAATTTTAAATAACATTAAGGACTCTCAAAGGGAAGGCCAGTCCACAGGTCTGCTGTCTTCTGCAGTGCTGTTGCCTCTAATCTGTGAACTGAGGCTGTTCTATAAGAATTGAGGTGGTATCAAGTTAGGGGGATGCTAAACACTTTAAAAGGGAAGGACAGATATGTTCACTTTCTTGTGTGGAAGAAACCAAGCAAAACTGGAGGAAGGATCAATAAAGGAACACTCACATCTTGGACTGCCTTTTGATTATCTGCAGCTTAAAATGGTTACAGCATTTCTGATTGATAGAGTCTACAAAATGATTAATTTTTATGAGATCAGATGGTCCTCTAGTGGATATCCAGTTTGGAGTAGGGCTGCTGCTTATGCCTAGTGTGACTGCTTATTCTTGCCCTACTCCGTTACTAACAGGATGGTGTTGGAAGTGCTGCTGGAACATAATTTACTCAGCTGTCAGCTGAGAGAGGAAGAATTTTTAAACCTCTGACTGCATGGCTTTTGCCAGTTTGTAAAGAAATAACAGAGTCCTTGAAGACTCTGTGCCCTTCCTGGGTGAGCATGCTATGCTGGGGCAGGTGGGATACCAAACCAGTCAGTGAGAACAGCAAAACTGACACAGGGACAGGGGATTTTTGGTAATTTAGCCACTGAACTGACCCCTAGAAATCAGAGCTTATTTCACAGCCCACACTTATTGTGGTGAAAGCTCTTACTTTATCTTCATTTTAAGACCTGGAGATAATAATATTTCAGTTTTCTGTTCTTACCTGGGAGCTGGTTTTAAGTGCAAACTGATTTTAAGCTTATGTCAGTAAACATGAGAAGGTGTGGTATCACAGCAGTTAATTATGTGCTTGCTTTCACTGTGCTGATTTTCCTTCCTAACACTTCATGGGTATATAAACTGTATAAAATCGTGTGCTTCCAAGTAGGGGCAGTTGAGCCATTCAAATCAGAAAGATCTTTTTGGAAGTTGGGTTTTTTTAGTGCTTTTGCAGGTGTTTGTGAAGTAAATTGTGTAAGGGAACAGCTGTAGGAAATGGGATTTGATGTGAGGAGGTGGGGACACTGAACAACCAAAAGCAGAACAATATACAGATGAGACTTGGAGAAATCTCTCTTCTGAGCTCTTAAAAATCTATTTTATTTCTGGTCTCAAAGTACAGCTTCACCAAGCTGTGCAGTGCTGTCAGAAATACCCTGATTAGTTCCAAAACTGGAGCAAGAGGTGATGTCATTATGGCAATTCACCCTGGCATGCTAGAGCATACATGGATGTGCTGGAGCACATCTGGATGTGCACATCTGGAGCTCAGCAGTGCAGCACCTGTCTGTCGTAGCTGCAGTCTTCCAGGAGCTGAGCCAGAGTCACTGCCCTGAAATGCCTGGAAATTCCAACCCTTCTGGAGCTGCTGCCAAAGCTGATGGTGCAGACAGGAGCTCACCATGTTCCTGGAGCCCAGCAGTCTTATTTTCCATGTGTGATGTCCTTATTATCACAGAATACTCTTGAGTTGGAAGGGATCCTCAAGGTGCATCATGTGCAATTCCTGGCCCTGCACAGGACCACCAGTGAGAGTCACCACGTGCCCAAGAGCACTGTCCAAATGCTCCTTGAGCTCTGTCAGGCTGGTGCTGGGACCTCTGCCCTGGGGAGCCTGTTCAATGCCCAAACACCCTCTGGGGGAAGAACCTTTTTCCTGATATCCACCCTAAACCTGACCTGACACAACCTCAGGCCATTCCCTCGAGTCCTGTCACTGTCACCACAGAGCAGAGATCAGTGCCTGCCCCTCCTCTGCCCCTCACAGGGAATTTGTGACTGCAGGGAGTGCTCCCCTCAGTCTCCTCCAGGCTGAACAGACCAAGTGCCCTCAGCCACTCCCCATATGGCTTCCCCTCAAAGCCCTTGACATCTTTGCAGCCCTGCTCTGGACACTCTTTAATAGCTCAATATCTTCCTTATATTGTGGTGACCAAAGCTGCTCACAGTACTCAGGGTGAGCTGGTGGAGGTTAAACGTGGCTCTCCTCAAGGCTGTTCTTCAGCACACAAACAATTTGAGATCCTCTTCTTGTGCAGAAGTGGAGATAACCATCTCCAGCTACACAAAAGAGTGAATTGATGTCCTGTAGCAGCATGCTTGTAATGTCCAAAGAGTTTCAGGCCTAAATCCAGCTCTCACAGGTTTTCCATCCAGTGGCACACAGAATTTTTAGTGGTACACGGGATATTTATGTCTGCTTGAGATCCTGCAATGTGTTAGCTGGTCATTGCTGTGCCCAAGGACATTTTTTCCCCCTTCCATTCACTACTGGTTCATTCCCCAGCTGACCTTTGGCAGAGGGAAGGAGTACCTGAAGCACATCATGGACGTGCACAAGGAGAAGGGTTATGGCTGCAGCATCTGCAACCGGCGCTTCGCCTTGAAGGCCACCTACCACGCACACATGGTCATCCACAGGGAGAACCTGCCCGACCCCAACGTGCAGAAGTAAGGCTTGTTCCACTGAGAAGACCTGTCTCCTTGGCATTTCAATGGTTCTGCCACCTGTTTGGATGTTTGTAGAGAATTTGGCTATACTAAAATAGCTGTGATGGGGGTTCAAATGTTCGTTAAAAGCTTGAAGTGTGTGTCGCTAGTGATTGATTCCACACAGACTCATAAGTCCACAGCCCCCCAGTTTGGGATTTGCAAAGTATCAATCAGTGATTTTAATAATTGTGAGTGTGTAGCCAGACTGCTCCAAGCTTGTAGTCAGCTTAGGCATTTCTTAAGACTCGGTTAAAAAAAAGTACAGTACAAGGAACTTTTATAGTCATTAGTATTAGCAAAGGAAATACACTTAGTATTTCCTTCTATGAGAATCACCTCTGCCTCAAGAAAAGAATCACAGTTTTTGGTCTCTTTGGTTTCAGATACATCCATCCATGTGAAATCTGTGGGAGGATTTTTAACAGTATAGGAAATCTGGAGAGACATAAGCTTATACATACAGGTAAAAATGTTGTCTTTATAATTGTCAATACTAAAGAAAAATGTCTGTTGCCAGTGCTTGCCTTTTTTTTTTTTTGCCAGAGAATTTTCAGTCTTAAGTTACAGCTATATATATGATAAATATTAAATTTACTCTTTTAGATTAAGCAAGTTTTCTAAAGTAGGTAATATTAATGAAGATATTTGATCTGGACACACAATCCAAATTCCTAGTTAATATGTTGCAGGGTTCACCTAGTCCTGTATTCTGTTCTTCCCCAAATTCTTCTCCATGCCACCTTCTCACCATTACACAGGCTGAAACCTGCTATTGCAAAATCATTTTTAACAGCTCATTACTATTTCATGCTATTTAGTCTTCTCTTACCTCAGGCTTTATCTTTTTTTTTTCTCACACAGAAAGCCAGTTTTTATCTCTCTTCAAAGTCTTCTGATTTAATTTGGGCTACAATATGCATGAAAGGTGTGGTTGTCAGCACAGGTGGGCTCTTGCCCTCTAATTCACCACTATAATCAATTTTTAGGAGATGCACATTACTCATTGACATCTTTTTTTTGTTTACGTTGTCTTTTAAATTTATTTTCAAGGTGTAAAAAGTCATGCTTGTGAGCAATGTGGCAAATCATTTGCTAGAAAAGACATGTTAAAAGAACATATGCGAGTCCATGATAATATCCGAGAATACTTGTGTGCAGAATGTGGCAAAGGTATGTCTGATGCCTTGTTTTCCATTCATTGTGATACTGAGTAGCAGGTGGATATCTCAATTAAAACACCTCCCATGCCGAGAATAGTGGCAGTGCTGTAAATCCTGCATTTCTGAGAGGTAGAAACTGTTATTAATCAGGAGCATTATGGTTGCATGAGCTGCCCTAATTTTTTACAGCCTGTTTTCACAGCCTGTAAAACAGCACTGATTTTAGCAGCATTTGCTTCTGTCAGCTTGAGGAATGCCTTAATCTGCAGCACAAAAGTGAATGCAGGTTGATTTTTTTTTTTTTAATATTCTGGTGTGTTTTCAGGCTTAAGAAATAATTTCTCTCTGTCAGAGCCTTAAGAGTCAAAGGCGCTTTGACTTTTTTAATTGCTCATGTTGTAACCTGAACAGACCCGAGCTGGTATTTTAGTGAAGGGCAGTAGTCAACCTGACACTTTCTGAGGATGTTTTACCTTTGCTTGTCCCTGCTGTTTTGCTTCTCTGTCAGTGGTTACTCAGATTTTACCAGAACTTTTTTCTGGAATTAAAATAATAGTAACGATAATGTGCATTGCTACACAGACAATTAAAAATATGCAACTGTGGACTCGCAGCAAATACGAAATAGAGCTGTTGGTTCACAGCATGAGCCTGAGTTCTCCCCTGAAGGTGGGAGTGATGGGCTAAGTGTCCTGTACCTCCTGTCTCATAGGAATGAAGACAAAACATGCCCTTCGTCACCACATGAAGCTTCACAAAGGGATTAAGGAATACGAGTGCAAGGAATGTCACCGGAAATTTGCACAGAAAGTCAACATGCTGAAGCATTACAAGAGACACACAGGTGAGGACTCCAAAGATGGACCAAAGTTGCACTGAATCAGTTGAATGCCTCCTATGAGAATTCTTACATAGAACACTCAGAAAGTATCAGAAAAACTAATAAAATATGCATATTCTGCTCTTTGGAAAGTGAGATTTTTGTCCTGTCCTCCACTTGTTCTACCAATAAATGCAGTTTAGGTGGTTTCAAGTTTCACTTTTTTTTTAGGTTCTTGGTCTAGGGTAGGTCTAGAGTGTTTGGTTTGTTTTAAGTTAGTCTTCAGATGGTCATTTCCTAAAACAAAATTTTACCCCCCACATCAGTTTCTCTTGGATTTATTTTCTGCTGGATATAGTGGAATGACTTACGTAAGAACAGCTGGTGAAGCTGGGCTTCTTCTGCCTTTTCAGTCTGGGATTTCTGGGGGCTTTTTTTAATGTGACTAATAAGAGACTCAGAATTGTCCCAGATAGCTTTAGGCTGCTCTCACAAATGTGCTTTTCATGCAGGAATCAAAGATTTCATGTGTGAGCTCTGTGGCAAGACGTTCAGTGAGAGAAACACGATGGAGACTCACAAGTTGATTCATACAGGTAAACCCCCTAAAAAACAGTATCCAGCAAAAATACCTTGGTTTTGCTCCTTAATTTTGCTTTAGACTGGCCAGTCTTGGAACTAGTGTTGCACATCCTGTTAGCAAGCATGAATTGTTCCTCTCGTTGAGGTGTTGGCAGTACGATGCTCACCCATTGGGTTTCCTTCCTTCCTTCTGCCACCAGTAGGAAAACAGTGGACGTGTTCAGTGTGTGATAAGAAGTATGTCACTGATTACATGCTGCAGAAGCACATCCAGCTCACCCACGACAAGGTGGAAGCCCAGAGCTGTCAGCTGTGTGGGACAAAAGTTTCTACCAGGGCGTCCATGAGTCGGCACATGAGGCGTAAACACCCGGAGGTGAGGGAGTTGGTGTGCTGGATTGTGGAAATATATATATTTTTTAAACTATTTTTTTAAAAGAATGTTTATGGTCTTTGGCAGCTTGGAAGGAATTGCTTTTTTTTTCCTCTATCTCTTTTTTCTCTGTTCTTTTGGGCCCAGTTTTACATAGTGTCTGTGAAACATGGACTTAACTGAATCAGCCATTTCACTGTGTTATGTTTTAGTAGTAAATATATCTGATTTCTCAGTCCCTGAAAATGAAGTTCTTCTGATTATTTAAATCTCTTTTCCTTTTCTGCCTCAGTTTAAATTTATGTTTTATCATGTTTTGTCTCCATCCATATGTGAGTATAATGGATTCTTTTTTTCCCCATTGTGTTCTCTGTATTCAGAAATGATCTGAAAGAAGTGGTGAACAGAGGGGTGATGGCAGCATCTGCTGATGATACAAAATTATTCTCAGTATTAAAGATGAATGCTGACTGGAGAGAATCTGGATTAGAGGAATGTTTTGTCTGACCCCAATGGGTTTTTTTTTCTGTGTTCTAAATTTCTGAATAGCTATTGTATTTCTCCTCAGCATTTCTTATTTAGGCTTGTCTGTTCCCTTTGAGGCTTCTTTTATTTTTTTAACTACTGATTTACCATTAGCATTGCTTTGCTGTTTTATCATGTTGACTGTGAAGGAAGTCAACAAAATACTTTGTTTATTGATTTGGGGATTTAAAATGCAGCTACGTACCTGAAATCTGGAGGGCAATTTGTCTCTATTCTTTGATGAGCTGAAATGTGGAGATTCATCTGAAAATAATGAAGTAGGACACAGTTGATAGGTTTATAAATTGTAATGCTAACATGATACTTTTTTTTTCCCCAAACAAGTTGTTTGCTGTAGAATTCATCACTTCCCAGTGGGTTGTGTTCTGTCTAGAATACGAAAATGGACATGTTCTTGTATTGTGTTTTAAATTTTGCTGGACTTCAGCAGAAAGGAGAAGATGATATGCCAAAAGGTTATTTTACAAAAAGCCACAGTTAACTCCCTGTTCTAAATACTGTGTGTAAAATGTTGGATTACATCATGTTTGCTTGGTGACAGGGTTTATTAGGGAAATGCTGTGCTGTTTGACTGTGCTTTGCACTGCTGCAGTTCTCCAGCTGACAGCTCTTTGTGTTCAGATCCTTTCAGTGAGGATTGATGATTTAGAGCCACTGCCAGAGACCACGACCATTGATGCCTCTTCAATTGGGATTGTTCAGGTGAGTTCCAGGCCTGCTGGAGGGTGAGGTGGGACATCACTTTTTGGGTACATAACATAGCTGGGCGTGGGCTGATGGGTGAGGAATGTGCTTTTTTAGAGAGTCAGCCCCAGTGGAACATGTCCAAGCAGCCACAAGCTGCTGATCTCCTTGGTTGTATAACAGGGATGCTGGCAGAATGTAATGACAGGGTGAGGTCTCAATCCCTGGGGTCAGGATTTTGCTGAAGTTTGTTTCTTCGCTTGAGAGCTGTCAGTAAAGCAGCTTCAGATGATTGTCTCTTTCTTGGAACTCACTAAGCAAAAGGACTTGATGTTTTGTTTGGAAATGTTTGCTCCAGCCGGAATTAGCCCTGGAACAGGGTGAACTACCAGAAGGGAAACAGCACATCAAAACTCCCAAACGTGGCCAGAAACGAAAACAAAAGTCAGGGGAGGAGGAGGAAGCTCAAGTGCCTGAGGACCCTGCCTTCAGTGAATACACAGAGAAGGAAGGTGAATTCACTGGGAATGTTGGAGATGAGACTAACTCAGCTGTGCAGAGCATCCAGCAGGTGAGCTGCAGGAGGAGGGTGGTATTGATTAGAGGGATAACCTTTTGGTTAAAAAAAAATCACAGAGGAGTGATTGGAACATTTGGAGCTGATTGGATAAATTGTGCTAACACAAAGATGAAGAGACTTTAAAAACCCAAGGAGTTGGACCTCCAAATCCCTCATGTTTGTTTTCATTTCCTCTGGTGTTAGCATCAACTTGTTTGCTGGCTCTCAGTAACTGGCTGAAGCTGTGATTAAAAGAGTGAAAGTTAATTTGGCTGCTAGTTTTAAACGTTGCATTTAAACAACATGGCCCTCTCTCCCATCACCACCTTATTTCTGTGTGTGGAAGCTGTTACATTCCAAGCTCCCTACGTTCCCATCTGTGCGTGACTTCTCTTGCTGGCATCGTGTGAGCCCACCAGCCCTTCCCTGATGTTTGGTGGTCAGCTGGAAGCTACAGGGCTGAGGTTCCCTGATGTTTGGTGGTCAGCTGGAAGTTACAGGGCTGAGGTCACCTTTGTGTTTCTCCTCAGGTGGTGGTGACCCTCAGTGACCCGAACGTCACAGCCCCGTCCAGCTCCGTGGGGCTCACCAACATCACCGTCACCCCCATCACCACGGCAGCTGGCACCCAGTTCACCAACCTGCAGCCCGTGGCCGTGGGCCACCTGAGCGCCCCGGAGCGCCAGCTGCAGCTGGACAACTCCATCCTGACCGTCACCTTCGACACGGTCAGCGGCTCGGCCATGCTGCACAACCGCCAGAGTGACATTCAGCTCCCGCCGCAGCCCGAGGCACCCAACCCTCAGTCCGTGGCCCATTTCATAAACCTCACCACCCTGGTGAACTCCATTGCTCCCCTGGGCAACCAGATCACAGATCAGCACCCCCTGGCCTGGAGGTCAGTGCCTCAGACTGATGTCCTGCAGCCCCCGGCGCCGGCCACGCCGCAGCAGCCGGGCCAGCAGCCGGTTCAGACAGAGCAGCAGCAGCAGCAGATGTACAGCTACTAATTTATACTTGGGGAAGGTGCTGGCATGGACAGTACTCAGAGACAAACCACACAGACCTTTGGAAAATTTCTAATAGGATTGTTTGCTGGATACCAAACAGAGATGGGAAAATGTTTATACAGTGAAATTTAAGCTGAAATTGGCAGATCGCCCTGCAACACCCAGGTCTGAGATTCTCACACTGTCTCTAGGCCTTGCACTGTCTTAAAAAAATAACAGAAAGAAAAAAAAAATCTCACCACTAATTTAGCAGCCCCTTGCAGTTTTTCAGTAAGATTAAGATTTGACAGGTGCATCATCACACACCTTAACCAAAGCAGGGAAATCCTAAATTTTACAGCACTTGTGATGTACAAAAAATTACCTTTCAGCCATACCATGTCACTTCTTTCCAAGTCTGGAAATGACACATGAAGACCTTGTTCACAGTGGGTGGAATGTACTTGTGGTCACCTGGTAGAGACTGAAATATGAAGACACAAAGGGGCAAAACAAGAATTGTCTTTGTTTCTTATCTTCTTTAGGTCTTGTATCTAACACCATCGGTAAAGTAGGTGGAATTTGGGGGTTTGGGGTGGGCATGAGTGTGGTGTGGAAGAAAATATTACCAATTATTTCCATTTTAGTCATGGGAAAAACCCTGTACGCATCCCACAGTGTTAGTGCTACTTGAGCCAGAGAGCTGGTCTAATGATGAAGCAAACTTTTATGGTCTTCTAGTCAAGTTCCAATCAACCCAATTACAAACTGAAAGAAGAATGTGATACAGTTTTATGTAATTTTTCAAACCTGCTCTTTCAATCTTGCTTTTAGCTAATAGGCCTGAAGAGCAATCAGTCCCCTTTGATGAAGTTCAGGATGTGAATTTTTTTCAATTAGACTTATTTCATCGTGTAATAAACATTTGAGAAAGCATTCTTTTTATATATATATATACATATACATATATATATATGTATAGCCTTTGTACTTTACTGTGTGTTCCTGGTGAGTATTTGTGTGAAAAACACTGTTACCAATACGATCCATTAATTTTTTCATCCCCGTGTCGCCCTNTATATATATATATGTAATGTTGTTGCCTGGAATCCTGAAGGGCAAACCCAGCTGTGGCTGGAAAACAAGGTCCTTGGAGCCACAGAACTGTGCTGAAGGGTTTTTTCCCTGAGGATAAAGCAGCTGCTGTGTCTGACAGGGGGAGGATGGATTGGTGGTTGTAAAAATCCTGTCTGTGCCTATCATATTTATGAAAAAGTTCTATGTTTTAGCAAAAATATGGGTAGGAACGACCTCAGCTTTGAAAGTCTCTCTTAACACAGACTACTTGACCCCTAAGGGTTGCCTTATAACCTCTATGACACATTCTCCCAAAGTATAAATGTCTGGATATTAAAATTAACCTCCACTGGTTTTCTTGGTGCCATGGCTGTGTCCAGAGGCTCAGTATGCCTGGCTCTGTGTGAAACTGCAGGGCATGGATAGGAAAGGGGTTTCTGGTAACAAATTCTGTGTGTCAGAGGAGCAGAACTACTTTTATTTAAATGTCAACAAGTCTATAAAATACCTGCATGGGAGGGAGCAGTATTTGATGGGATAGGGATGCATATCAGAAAGAGGAGGTACCTTTCAGCAGTGTGGGGAAGAGAATTTTTCATTCCCTACCCACTTCTGTCTTCCTTAGGTCCTTCTCACACAAATACTGTGAGATCCTGTAATTTTTTAGCTCCCAATTTGCTGAATACAGTTCCTGGATTATTTCACCACTGGCCTGAGCTAGTTCACTTTCTCCTCAGCTGTCCTATCCACAAATGTTTCTGTTTCACACCAAACCCATTGGACAGGTGGAAGCCAGGTTTTATTTATGAAATACATTGTTTATGTACTTTAAACTTTTTCCCCCTGTGTTTGGTGCCTGATTGGTAAAGGCACGTTGTCTTTTGGCAGGGTACTATGGAGAGAGGGGAAAAAAGGGAAGGGAGGCAAATGGAGAACTCCTAGGTTGAGTTTTTACTAGAAATACAGAATTTCTACAAGATGAAAGTTTTGTTGAGATGCATGTAAATGGTGATTAAGCTTTTAATTGAGGAGGAAGAGGTTTTTTGCCTTAGCAGAGTCCATCTGCTCTATGCTGATATACTACTGACAGTGGCATTTGTGCTGTATTGAATCAACCTGCATAATTTCAACACATAATTTCCAGTTTGATAAGAATTGCACTCAGAGTTAATTAGCGACCTGTCTGGCTTCACAAAGTCTCTGTATCCTAATGTGATCCCCTGGGTTTCTGTACTCTTAGGGGGTCTGGCATCCCTCCCCTGCTGCCTGGCCTCCATATCCCCATCCAGGGAATAGGATCTTGCCTTTCTGGTAGTGGTTGATTCCAGGTGATTTTAGAAGGAATGATCAGTAAGTGCTTGGATGTAATTGCTTGCATGCTGGTGGTCACATAGAAATGTCCCTCTTCAGTCTCTCAGTATCCCCNCATATACATATATATATATGTATAGCCTTTGTACTTTACTGTGTGTTCCTGGTGAGTATTTGTGTGAAAAACACTGTTACCAATACGATCCATTAATTTTTTCATCCCCGTGTCGCCCTTTCTCACAGAAATAACACGTGGATTCTGTTCCTTCTGTTCCCAAAACTTACTCCCCAAGTTCACAGC
>VXAC01008722.1:575367-645878 GCA_013399225.1 Rhipidura dahli | reverse complement strand
AAAGTTTTGTTGAGATGCATGTAAATGGTGATTAAGCTTTTAATTGAGGAGGAAGAGGTTTTTTGCCTTAGCAGAGTCCATCTGCTCTATGCTGATATACTACTGACAGTGGCATTTGTGCTGTATTGAATCAACCTGCATAATTTCAACACATAATTTCCAGTTTGATAAGAATTGCACTCAGAGTTAATTAGCGACCTGTCTGGCTTCACAAAGTCTCTGTATCCTAATGTGATCCCCTGGGTTTCTGTACTCTTAGGGGGTCTGGCATCCCTCCCCTGCTGCCTGGCCTCCATATCCCCATCCAGGGAATAGGATCTTGCCTTTCTGGTAGTGGTTGATTCCAGGTGATTTTAGAAGGAATGATCAGTAAGTGCTTGGATGTAATTGCTTGCATGCTGGTGGTCACATAGAAATGTCCCTCTTCAGTCTCTCAGTATCCCCAAAATCATAGAACAGCCCAGGTTGGGAGACACCTCCAAAGATGATCTGGTCCAGCCTTTTTTGGGGAAATGGAGCGTAGGTGGGGTGATAGAATCATAAAATCATCATTAACCAGCATCCTGTCTGCATCTTTAAAACCTTTAGTGACATATCTCTGGGAAGGTTGTTCCAGTGGGTGATTGTTCTTGCTGTAAAAATTACCTTAAATAATGTTCAGGAGAGGAAAATATAACCACTGGCAAGGCTTTTGTTAGGCCAGGCACTAGAAAGCTCTCTAAGAGCTGATCTTCCCAGAGCACTCCTTTGAGACAGGAGCGTGACTTTCACCACAACCCTTGCTGTGGTGCCTCATCATCTCCCAGCATGGTTTTATTATTACTACTGTTACTAACATCCCTATGAGAAAACAACTGTATCTTGGGTGTGCTGTGCCGTGAAAGGAAAAAAAAAAAAAATCAGAACACATTTTTCTGTTTGCTTTTGTTTCAAATTATTTTGTTCGGAGACGTCGGAAATTGCTGCCTTTTCAGACAGAGCTTCCCTTGGACAAGCAGCTCTCCCAGCTAAGCCTTTTCCAGGTGAATACCAAAGTTGTACTTGATGCTGTTTTCAAACTGCACAAGAAATAAAACTGCTCCATAAGGGATGTGCAATCTGAATTTCCTCTGCCAATCTGTTCCCTGCCTTTTCAGCTGTAGGATGTGAAGGTTTTACTGTTTTCAGCCACGTGTCCGAGGTTTTTTGCATAACAGCTGTTCAGTCACAAACTGGAATTACTCTGAGCCAAAGGAGTGATGTTGTGTGGTGTTCTGTGTATTGTCATTGTTTATTGCTAAGACTATTATTTAACTGAATGCTGTCTGTGGCACACAGGCTCTGAAGTAAAGGAGCATCGAGGTACAGAACCCCTTCTCTGCCAGTGTTATTCTTTTCTGTTCCTTAATTAAGGTACCAAAACATTTTTTTTCCTTTGAATCTCACAGATTTGCCCCCAAAGCAGTAAGATTAACCCTCATCTCATGGAATTTTGTACATCCCAAATTACAGAAACACGGGGTAGCATTCTAAAATATTTGTTCTCTAGCTTGTTACTGGTAATAACAGAAAGCAGAAGAGATTGAATCGTGGTTTCTCTGCTGAGTTCTCTCAGGAGAATTGACTCTATCAAAGAGTTGCTACACTTTCTAAAACTAATTTTTTTTTTAACTGTGTCAGTGTGAAAACTGAGTAATTTTGTAGAAACCCACCAGCCAGTCTCCTGCCAGTCTAACCAGCCACTTTTCTGTACTCTTATTGTTCCAGAGATTGTGTGAAGTTAACAGCCAGGTAACAGCTGGATTTATTTCAAGAACTGCATTCCCTGCCAGTTTGTCAGTGATTTGTTCTGCATACACAAAGATATCTCAATTTCTCATCTGGAAAGGAGAAATTTCCAGATGCCAGGAGTGGAATAAGTACCACACATGCAAGTGACAGTCATATACAAACTATAGGTACCCCATGCAAATGCGTGTGAATTCTTGGTCAGTGATGAGATTTCCTTGGTGATGTTCACAGTAATAATATTGTCACTGTGATTCCTTTTGGCTTGACATTTACTATTGAACTTTAACCCTTGTGTTTTGGGCCCTCTCACAGTTGGCCTCATCTGGTGTAAAAGGAGATGAATGTGGGAGGAGGATCTGCTCATCCACACCACGATGCACAGCAAAGCTCTGCTTGTAAAGCAGTTTTGGGGACAGACTGTGCAGCCAAGTGACTTGGATCTCAGATCAGTTACCAAGGTTTGTTTCCACACAGGGGCTTTTGCCCTGTAGCAAACCCAAAGTCTCGTGGTGGCAACAGGATAAAGGAAAAAGAGTATTTCTGTCATGTGTCTCATCAACTCATCTTGATTGTCTTCAGTGTTGATTTTGCACTGTATATGGCAGGAAGATGTTAAAAAATCAGTGCAGCCATGGTTGGAAAGGATGTTTCTTGCCCTAAGATGCTTTGAGAAAGCTCTTCTGGATTTATTTTCCCTCCTGGGTGCTGCAGGGCTGTTCTGCATCTGTCCTGCTGCCAGTTCAGTTCAGACAGGATTCAGCACCTGCAGCAGAATCTTAAATCACAGAAGAACTCTGGTTGCAAGAGACCTTAAAAATCATTGGGTTTCAACCCCCTGCCATGGGCAGGGACACCTTCCACTATCCCACGATGCTCAGAGCCTTATCCAGCTTCTCTGGGTGCCCTGTGCCAGGGCCTCACCACCCTCACAGGGAGGAATTCTTTCCTAATATCCAATCTAACCCTATTTTCTTCCAGTTTGTACCCATTCCCCCTTGCCCTGTCACTACATACCCTTATGAAAAGTCCCTCTCCAGCTCTCTTGCACAGCTGATGATGGCTGACACGTTGGATCTCTTATCCAGAGAGTCCAAGCTCACTGTTGCTAAACCCCCAACATCTGAGCAGAAAGGGACCTGGAGGTTTCAGGGTCACCCCCAGAGTCAGGATTCCATCACCATTTGGGATGTAATGCTCTTGTCTTCCTGCTTTATCCAGGAGCTTTGTTGACCTGTTACAGTGCTTGGTTAGTTGCTAACACTTCTGAAAAGCTGATTATTGGGTGCAATGTCTGTAGAGCAACTGATAGGAAAAGCAATAAAAACTACTGCCTTTGGGGGGTTTCTTTCATCTGAAATCAAGTTTTTCAGTCCTAACATCTTTTTGCTCTCACTCAAGTGCTTTCCTGTGTTTTTGTGTTTACTTGGAGATTTCGATTCTGGAAGGTTTTTAAAGTATCCCAGAAGTGTAGCAAAAAAAAAAAAAGTGTAGTAGTGTCAGAATGAGGAGTTAAAATTAGGAGAATTAGGAGAAACAAATGATTCTCATTTTCTACAGATTCCCAGCCTTCTCCTGCCCACCTGAGCCTTAGGTTCGTGCCGTGATGGGTGGTGGAAGCTCAGGGAAGGAGGCAGCACAAGCTCTGGCTCGTTCTGCCCGAGTTACTCACGTCAGGATTGACGTGCAGGGTGCTGCTAAGGAGAGCAGCCAGCCCTGCCAGCCTTCCCTTCAAACCACATGCTGCTTTCAGTGTCTCTCCCAGCACAGCTTTGTACAGAGCTCAGGGGAACCTCAAAGTCTCCAGGATTTGTATCTTTCATGTTTAGTGACCATAAAATCACATTTTAGGCTGGAAAAGCCCTCCCAGCCCATGGAGTCCCAGCTGTGCCCGATGCCCACCTTGTCCCCAGCCCAGAGCACTGAGTGCCACCTCCAGCCCTTCCTTGGACACCTCCAGGGATGGGCACTCCAAACCTCCCTGGGCAGCTCTTGCCAAGGCCTGAGCTCCCTTTCTGTGAAGGAATTCCTCCCGATGTCCAGCCTGAACCTGCCCTGGCACAGCTTGAGGCCATTTCCTCTTGTCCTGTTCCTGGTTATCACAGAATGGTTTGGATTGAAAAGGACCTTAAAAGTCATCCAGTGCCACCCCTGCCATGGCAGGGACACCTCCCACTGTCCCAGGCTGCTCCCAGCCCCAATGTCCAGCCTGGCCTTGGGCACTGCCAGGGATCCAGGGGCAGCCCCAGCTGCTCTGGGCACCCTGTGCCAGGGCCTGCCCACCCTGCCAGGGAACAATTCCTTCCTAATATCTCATCTAACCCTATTTCCTTTCAGTTTGTTCCCATTCCCCCTCATCCTGTCACTTCAGATCCTCTCCAGCTTCCCTGTAGCCCCTTCAGGCACTGGAAGCTGCTCTGAGATCTCCCCCCACAACCTTCTCCTCCCCAGGCTGAACATCAAGCATGTGGACGAGGCTCAGCATCAAGAAATGGATTCAAAACTTGGGGGGAAAGAGGGGCCCGAGGGGCAAAGAGGCACATGGGAATTAGAGCTTTTTTAAAGAATACCTGAGAGAATGCAAGCTGAGGGTGCTGTGCTGAGCTGATGGAGGGCTGCTCACTGATCAGTGATTATTGCACAGGATCCCTGCTCTGTTACCTGCACAGGGGAAAGGGTTGGTGTGTGCTCAGTGTGTGAATTTGCCATAAATCACACTCCAGGGTTGGGATTCACACACTCACTGCGTCCTTATGTGCAGCAACACGCAGAAACCCAGCACTGAGATGCCCAGAGATAAGAGAATGAGGAAAGCCCACGTTTTCCCGGCTTTTGGGAGCTGGGGAAGCAGGGCTGTGAGCAGAGTTTTCTCAAGGGTGATTGTCCTTTCTCAGGCACAGGAGGAACCCCTGTGGTGCCTCTGTGTGAGTTGGGCACAGGAGAGTTGTCAGGGGGGTGGCACTGGGGGAAAGGGGGGCTTTACAATCAAAAAAAAAAAAAAAACTCTAAAAAATCAAATCAGCTCATTACAGGAAATAGTGGGGGACTACTAACCCTAGATCCTTGCTCTGCCAAGGGAGATACAAAAGAATGGCTCTTAATATGTTACACTGGGTGGTTGGTAAAAAAAAAAAAATAATTAAAATTAAACTGCTTGTTCACAGTTCTTTTCCCTTCTCTCCACACCAGTACCTCTGAGCCTAATCTGAGCTTTCAAAGGAATAAATACCTTTGTCTGACTGACATACAGGCAGCACTTGTGCCCTTGTTAGGGGCTAAAATTCGGGATTGCTGAACTGCAAGTATGGGTACATAGGTTGGTAGTGTTTGGGCAGGAGTGGGGTCTTTTTGAGGCTGTGTGTGCCTTTAAAAGTAAAGAATAGCTGCTTTATTGCCCCCCTGTGAAGTCCATGCTGATGCAAACAGAAGATTTTTGCTGAAGAGACTGGAATCAGTGACAAAGCACCATTTTTAAGACACACACACACACACACAAAAACCAGAAGATCTCACATTGCATAACCAAAGACAAAAATTGGAAACTTTGTCCTGGAGGCAAATGCACCTATTTCTCATTCACTCTCCTCCCTTTTTCACTACTTTTTTTCCCATGAAATACATGCAAATCCCAACATGCACTAAGTTTTCCTCCAGGCATGATATACTTGTGTGGTTATTTAAGTAAGAAGTGGGTTGAACAGAGATATGAGGTGTTCCAAGCAGAAGGAGCTCAGAAAAGAGCTCTCTGTTTACTGCTGCTGTTTTAAAGTCATGCACTCGCCCCTGAGAGCATTTGTAGGTAGTAAGGGGATACCTGTCATTCTAATTACACAAAACACACATTTCCTTCTTAATTTATTTTGTCTTCTCACAGTGCAGCCAGTGTTTGTGAGCCTGCCTACTTGGAAAAGTGTCTAGAAATTAAGTTGTAAGCGTTTTATCAAAATGAAGAGTGGCTTAAGGAGTAATTCAAGTAGAGCAAGAACTTGCTGCTATCAATTAATGCTTGCAGGAAATCACAAATTCTGGTTGCACAGGACACTCATCAGCCTGGAAGCAGCAGATGAATGTGTGTGGTCTGTGCCTGGCTGCAAATCCTTCCAGAATCCTTCCAGAATCCTTCCAGCTCTCCGCTGCCCTTAAAGGTGCCTGTGTTTGGTGTGAAGGGTGTTGAAAATAAAATGAACCTAAACTAACAGAACCATAAATCGAGGGATTAGAGGGTGGGTGGGGTGTAGAGAGGAGGAGGGAGAGTTGTGGGTTGTTCAGGTGGGATGTGGAGACAAGGAAGGGGAACGTGGGAGGTTCAGGTGGGATGCACAGACCAGGAAGGGGAATGTGAGGTGTTCAGGTGGGATTTACAGACAAGGGGGAGGGCTGTGCCATAATGGACAGGAGGATTTCAAAGTCTCTCCCACAGCTTTCCCTGCGGTGGTTTTTGCCTCTGGTCGTTGGGCTACTGTGGATACTGATGCTGGTCAATTAGAATAATTATAACTTGGGATATTTTGTTCCAGTGGTGTTAATGCCGTGGCTGGAATAACTTTAATAAAGTTACTTGACCACGGATTATTTAATGTACAGCATAAACACTGGTTCTTCCTACCTATCCCTCTGTCCTTAGGGACACCAGGATTTCCCGTTTGGGGGAAAAGGTTGGTTGTAGCAGCGTGGATTGAACTGCTACAACGTGAGCAGAGTGCTACTTGGAACACCAGCCCATCGTGTCTCCGGGAAGCCTTCCAGCAAGTCACTCCCTGGCAGGGGAACACTTCCAGGGGAGTATTTTTAGTAGCTGGAAGTCCAAGGAGTACAAAGGCAGTGGTGTGGATGGTGTCTGTTTAACAGAATGCAGCCGGCACAGCGATTCCTGCGCCTTTTCCCAGCCGCACGCTCGGATTTTTCTGCCCGGAATTATGTCAGCACCCGAGGTTTTTAATCAGCGGGATCAGCGTGAGCATCAAGAGGAGACACAGTCAGGCTTCTGCGCTGATGCCTGGGGCTACTGGGCAGGGTTTGTCTCCCAGATCTGGGTGAGCAAATGAAGAACCTCCTCCCAGGCGCTTGTTGCCATCCTTGTGCCGAAATCTGCCGCTGCCTGAGCCCCGCCAGCTGATCTGCCCCAACCTCCCGAACCCTCCAAACTCATCCCCAGCCCTGGGAATAAAAAGCACTCCAGGGAGTGGTTCTCGGAGCAGCTGATCTGGCAGATCTTTTGAGCGAGTAACACCGGGAAGAGGAGGGAGGTGGAAAACCACGGAGAACGGGCCGGGAGGATTTTTTTTAAATGAAGTTTGCTGTTGTATCTGTTCACAGTAACAGAAACCTATTTCTCCTTGGCTTTCATTCCTGTGGCTTCATTTATACAAACACGTGTCCAGCTGAGCAGAAAAAAAAAAAAAAAAGTCATTTCCCCCCAAGAACCAGCTTTCAGCTGCAAATTATTTATTTTCCTCCCCAATTTTCTCACTAATTTAGCAGCTGCGCCAGTTCCCGAGCTGGATCCTGAGAAGAACAAGAAAATGGAACCAGCCCTGTTCAGTGGGATCCCACGCTGGTGTCGGGGACTGGAATTGCACTCCTGGTAAAGGCTGCTTTGCCTTTCTGTGTGGAAAGAGGTTTTCCAGCCCTGCCGTGGAGTTAAATTACAATAAAGGCACTCTCAGCAGATGTTTGGGATGGTGATCATAGGACTCTTACTGTGTGGCTGTAATGAAAATGTTACAACTTGTGGCTTCTGGCAAGGTGTAAATGTTTGCAAAATACAGCCTTGGATACTTAAAATAAGGTATCCAGTAATTAAAAAAAAAAAAAAAAAATTCACGCCATTGAGGAGACTGGAATCTTGACCACTATTTTTACAAGAGAAACTCACAGAAATGTAATACAACTAAAACTTCTGGGCAATGGCCCCAGGAAGCAAATTTGGGAAGGCTGGGGTGATAGTGCCGCGTGTGAAGGGGAAGAATGCGGCTTTGTCGGGAGGCGCACGGGGCAATTTCGCAATCGCGCTGGAAGGAGCACCCAGAGCATCCCCTGGGAGCAGCGGCTCATCCCTGCCTCACCTTCCACACACATCCTCGGGCACTTTGGGACACCATTGCAAGGCTAGAAGGGAATTGAGATTTCACTTCACCTGGAAAATAACACTGACTTCAGTTCAGCTGCACCCGATGAGCCCCAGCTGCACAAAACCCTTCAGCAAGGGTATATACCTGGTTTATTTCATTCATTCCTGGCTATCCTGGATTTTTGTTTGTATTGATAGCTATTTCTAATGTGAAAGGAGAGTGGTGATGTCATGAAAATGCCTGCTGAGGTTTTGTTTTCTAAGATTAGGGCCTCAGCAGCTGCAGATTTTAACAAGTTGTTTTCCATGGCAAAGTTTTCTTCCCTTTCAGGGATAAGAATTTTTAAGTTCAAATTAGGATTCGTATGAATCTTTACAGGAAAAGGGACACTTTTACTGTTTCCAGGGTGTTTGCCTTAATACACTGGTGTTCTTATGATGTCTATTGTATTTTACAGTTTTTAAATAGTATTCAATGTACTCCAAAGGAAAACAAAAAAATCCGATTCTGCAGAAAATTACAGGCAGACTCTGTGGATGTAATGGCAATAATGTACCAGACTGTTTAATATAGCTGGTTTGGCTCTTGTGTATCCTGCTCTTTATTCTTAACACTGTAATCAAGTGTAATTACAGGTGTAGACATTTTAATTAAAGGTGAATGAGTTTTAATTAAAGGTGAAAAATGTAGAATTGGACCAACATTAACAATGTCTCTGTGACCTAAACCAAAGAGTGTCATAGTATATACCTAAGAAAATTCTGATTTTTATAAAATTTTCCTATTGAATCCATGAAGTGCCTTTGTGCAGAAAGTTGTGCTTTAAGGTGCAAAGCACTCAGGTGCTGCTGCAGCTGTGAGACAGTGGGAAATCTGATTGCCAGTGAGATTTGCAGGTTTTTTCGGTGCATTATCAGGAGAAAGCAATTAGCAGCTTTTCTGCTAAGGCTGCTCACAGAGGATGAAGTTGCTACACTTCAGAGGGGTTTGTTGGCAGAACTGTGATGTGAAATACTCGATATTGGCTTTATTTTTTTTTTTTTTCCCTTTCCTAGCTTCAGCATTCTTTGGATGTGACTCACAATGGGGAGTTTTTGCTCAGTCTTACCCCTGAACAAGGTGTCTCGCTGTCTTTGCAAGTAACACGAGTAGCAAATGGCAAAAATGAAACCCACTGGAACAGATCACCCAGAGAGGGTGTGGAGTCTCCCTCACTGGAGATATTCCAGAGCTGTCTGGACACAATCCTGTGCTGTGTGCTCTGGGATGGCCCTGCTGGAGCAGGGAGGTGGGACCAGGTGACCCCACTGTGCTCCCTTCGAACCTGACCCATCCTGTGATATTTGCATAACATTTGTGACCTTGAATTCAAGTTTTCTTTCTCTTTCTCAGGACTAAATTGATCTTTTTGACAAAGATGCAACTTCTCTTGTGTTTTAAGAGCACATGTGAAGAACTTTAATAACCCCAGTTTAATGATAAATTTGAAGTTTGTAGCCAGACCCAGAGTGCTTACTGTTGGTCTGAAAAAAAGGCAACAAAATCTGATGTTCCCTTGGTTAGTTTGAAATGTTTGGGATTTTTTCTTTGCTCGGATAGAAATCAGACATTTGCAACAAGCTGTTCATAGAAGTTTAACGTTCAAACACTGCCAAGATTAGTTTCAACTAAAAATGCTTCGTACCTTCACCACTGTTGGGTGTCCTGTGTTAAATAAAATCATTTATCCATTCTGGTTTGACTGTGCTATTTCTGTACCAAGCAACCCCAGACAAGAGCAGTTGCTATATTTTTTTTAGACAATGTTAACATAAATACTGATGCCTGTATGATTTTTTTTTTTTTTTTTGCTGCACCCTGAGGGTGTTCACTCCTGATCAGAAGTGGCTTCATACTGACAGGACATTATGGGGAAGCACCTTCTGTCACTCCTGGCCTCAGAACCTCAGCTCTTATTTATGGCCAGTGAGCAATAGCTTTGCTCCCATGAGTGTGATGACATTTTCTCACCATGTCCCTTGGTGGAACTCTTGAGCAAGGCAGGTTTTAGAGAAAGGAACAGCGCAGGAAAATTGTTTATCTGGTCTACAATGATTTTTTTATGAGTTTACAATGATGCTTTATGAGTTTTGCTCTTTCATTTGAGTTAAGTGATGTAACTGAAAAAAAAAAATAATGGCAAAGAAGGAACAGCTGAATTGAGTTACTGAAAATCTGTAAAACTAAGCAATTTTGCAAACCTCATATGGACAAATTTGATGCAGGTTTTGTAATAGTGAATCAATACAAAACCTTTGGTTTTCAGAGGCCTTTGATCATTTTTTCCTTATGTCTCTCTATGCCTTTCAAAGATTCATAGCTTACCATCCTTAAACCCCATTTTTCTATAATCTATGATTTTTTTCATTTCAAGGTTGCGAAAAAAATAATGACATAAATTATCTTTTTGAGGTTAAGAACAAACACTAATGAGTATAAAAATATTTCAGTGTGGGGCAATGTCAGACCAAAGGGTGGTGCTTTACAAAGACATTTTATCCCTCGTGTGCACTGTATTAGAATTAGAATCAGAGTGTGCTGGAGTATTTATTATCAGTATTTATTGGAGTAAATGCACTTCAGTGGTGGAGCAAAGTCACTTCTGTTTTCTGATGGTGCCTGCAGTCCATGCTTTGCTTTGTTAAACTTTGCCTTACTGGGTCTAAAATAATTTCCAGTTTCTTCTTAACATTTCAGATAGGATGTCCAGAAATATCTCTTTGACCTTTTGGGCTTTAAATTTAGAATATCTTAATTCACATAATGCTCTGGTGCCTCCTTTTTCATTATTTTTTCCTTACATGAAATAAGGAATGACAAAAAAAAAATTCTGTCTATAGAGGGAAGTAGTTCTCTTGTTAAACCAATCTGTGAGAAGCTCTAAATAAAAACTATTTACAAGTGGATTACATATGTAGTACCCCACTGTCATCTTTTTAAAGCCATAAGCCCAAGCATAAAACACAGATCATTATTTGTGATAACTCTTGGATTGTTTGCATAGTTTGATTACAAATAAACCCTGCTGCCATTATGTCTGATATCTTACAGGAATCACATTTCTTGCAGTAGTTGTTTTGGATTCTAATGCCCTTTAATACAGACCAATCAGTTTTTACTCACATACTGCCATGATTTGGTCTACTGATTTTAAAAATGAAGGAGGTTCAGAAAAAGTTCAAAGCCCTCAGAATTTTACTTTGTTGTCTCTGGCACTAAGCAGAGTCCTTGCTTGAAAAACGTGCTGAAACCCCAGCTAACTGATTCCATGTTCCATGTATTTCCATGTTTATTCCATGGGGTTTTTTTTGTATTTGTAAGCCCACAGCATTTTGCTAAATCTTCTCCACACATGTTTTTTCAAGTCCCAGCTATGTAGTGAATTTTATTAATTAGAAGAATGTTTCCCAACTTAGTAGGCAGGCTCCACCGGCCCCGGGAGCTGGGGTAGGGCACACGCCGTGCAAGAGGAGAGCTTTGAGGGCAAGGAGAGCTGCTTTCCCACCTTTCCCACCCTGCTGCCAACACATTCCCACAGCAATGGATAGAATTCCCTTTGAAAATCACCCGTGCAGCTTCCCCCGACACTCGTGGCTGAACCTGGGTCAGGTTCAGTCTCCCCCCAGGTGAAGCTTCTGGCTCAGGCAACAGCCCTGAAAACGTCGCCCCTGTCCTGTTTACACGCCAAGAATATTTAAGAAAGTCCCAGTGAAACACTCGAAGCTCTGGTGCCAATGAATTAAAACGAGTTTAAGCCCCGTACGGCCGCTGGGATTAAGAAGTGAAGTGGTTTTCGATCCGTCTGGCTCAGTATTTTAGTTGACTCACCTTTCTGCGCCTCTGTGTTTCCATACACACAGGACCTTGGATTTCTCAGATCCTGTTTCAAGCCCTTCCGAGGAAATCAGGGCTTGTTTCCCTCAGGGAGCTATTGTGAAACACGCTGGAGTGTGAATTTAAAATGCAGCACTCTGCCTGCGTTAACTCTGCCTTAACTCCTTGTGGGAATGCTCTGCTCTGCACATGGAATGCCCATCAGCTGAGTTTAACCTGCTCTGCTAAGATCAGAATGACTAAAACCAGCTAATCCTAAATAAAAAATGGGGTTTTTTTTTTAAATTTATGTATTTTTCTTTCAACAACCTGAATGATGTCTACATTTTAATCAGCTGTACGTTTTCAGCCCAAGGAGTCTCACCTGTTTCCTGTCCCCAGTGATGGATTTGGGCGAAAGAAGCTCCTTGCCCCAAATTCCACGTGTAGCCTCACAAAGTTGTGCCAGCAGAGCAGTGAGGCTGAGGGTTAAACTCTTGGGAGCTGGGTGGAGTTTGAAATTGGACTGATGGCACCCTGTTCCAGGCTGCAGAAAATGCAATATGCAGCCCACTTCCACTCTCAGGTGTGGGGTTTTTGGGGCCTGAGGCAGAGGCTAATTAAGGTTTAGTCCCCCTCCTTGTCACATAAGTCCTGTCCTGACACCTAATTCAGTTTAATCATTGTGCAGCCTCACCATTTCTGTTGGAATTAATCTGCACTGCCCTCGTAAACCTTGAGCAGGAGCAGGGAGAAGTGAAGGGAGGGGACAGGGTAAAAATACTGAGAGAAATAAATCAACAGAAATGCATGAAGAGACACATCCCTGCTCTGAAGAATGAGGAGCATTCACTCAATTAGTCTAGACAGACTTTTCAGCTCCGAGATGGTAGGTGAGAATCCAGGACCTGGTTTGTGTTGTGGATACTGCAAAATGTTCTGCATTTTTGTAGCTGATGTAATTGTCTCTGTGTTGGAGGGAGTTAATTAAATGTTACTGCAGGATTTACTGGTGTCTGTTGGGTTTTTAAAAACACTTAATTCTATGTTCCTGTCAGTTGATTTCCTGCCAAAACTATCTTGTCTTCCCCGTGCTTCTATTTTGGTTTATGTTACCTTCAGTAACCCAGTGTGGTTTTATGAACATGTTGCTCTTCATGCCTGTGATAAGGAGGAAGAAACTGTTACCAACAACAACAAAAAAAAGTTGTTTATTGTCACTGGAAAGGGAGTTCTTTAAAAAAAAAAAAATCTACTATCTCAAAAAGTATTTGACATGTAAATGCTTTTTATAAAATTTGCTTAGTGTTCTACGTTTCATAGGAACCCGTGAGAGATCTTCGGGTATTTTTTCACCTAAAATAGTTGCAAAAACCTTTCTACTTAATGGGCACCATGATTTAATGGGACAGTTAATATCATCCATGGGCAACACTCAACTTGGAGTAACTGGGAGTTGAGCAGGGTTGGGTTTTCCTCGTGATTCTGCTTGTGGGTGACAGCCCATAAACCACTCAAGCAGACTTTGGGCTTATTTCTACCAGTCAGGATCAGGGTTGTCTCCCTCATAATAATATTTCATGGTGAGCTCACTCTTCCTTCTGCTCAAATCAGGGGAAACACACCCCTACTGCTGCCCCAGTTTTTCTCATCTCTGTGGCAGGAAAGAACATTTTTAATGCATTCCCTATATTGCAAGCTACCTCTTGTGCTGAAATTATTGTCGTGGCTTCAAAGGTGATGTCCTGCCCTGGGCTGTATTGGAGCAGCCACATTCCATTGCCAGCCTTTCATAGCAGCTGCCTCGATTGTTTGAGTAAGGGCTGAACTATGGGCTGTGTTTGGTGTGCATGCCATTCAGCTCCAGAGCTGGGGAGGGTAGGAGCAGAACCTCTCCAGATGAAAAGCTGGAGCATAATAAGGCAATTTGTGGCACTCTGCTCCTGGAACACATCGTTCTGGGCTTGCTTTAAACCAATCAGGTTGGCTTTGTTTTGTGAAGTGTGTCAGCAGAGTCCACATTTGATTGGAATCCTCTTGGTGAAGCCCCAAGACGTGTGTGTCTTCCATTTATGGGCTGAAGTTGCTTTTTGGGGCAGCTGTTAATGACAAAATCCCTTCAGTGGATGCAAGGCAACATAAATGTGTTCATTTTCCCTCTGGACATTTGCTGACAGGTGCAGTATTTTTTGTCTGGAGAACTCAACTCACTCCAGTGACCCCATAGTGTAAAATTTCTAGTCCTTAAGAGGAACAAAAATCACACACCACTGTGATTATCATAACTTTAGAAAATAAAGCCCATTAGGACAGGTGAAGAGACTCCTCTGGCTGTATAGCCTCAATATGGGAAAGGGGAAAATTCAGATGTGGAAGAAAAGGAGCATGGTGTGTCTTCAGAGATGTTTAGGAACAGTGGAACCATTTGTTCTCCATGTCTGTGCCAGAAAAGATGAGAAGCAATGAGCATCAATTACAAGAGAGATGCCAGATCTGCTGTAGGCAGGGTGAGGTTTCAGGATTTCCTGTCTTTCAATAAGGATTTTAGGGTTCTGTCCTTTTCCTAAGCACAGGAATCTGTAGCTCAGAACTCTGTGTCGGGAAATTGCCTGCATTCCACCCACTGGAGGGGATGTGGGCTGTGATCAAGGTTTCACCTTCTTGTTCTTCTTGAGAAAACATCCTCCTGAAGAGCAGAAGTGGACTCACGATGCACCTACTGGGTTACACAAGCTAGGCAAATCCTTTTTGGTAAATTAACTTCATATATTAATTTCTGAGACTTAAAGATTCACCTGATTATTCTTATCATCAAGAATATTTTCTTTCCCTGCCTTCTGCTCTTGAATTTGCATTTAGTCCTCTTGAATTCTTAAGGAGCCTTTGGTTTGGTGCAGGCTGTGATTTCACCTCTTTAAAAAGGGAGATTTCTGCATAGCTGTCACCTTTGTTAGGGAGATGAGAGACATTTGTGGCTGCTCCTTGCATGAGATGACAGGAAATTCCTTTACATATGTCTGAAGTTTTTCTCCTGAAAGTAGTTTTTTACCTCCATTTACACCTAAACAAAAAACCACTTGGGATTTTTCCCTTGTCACATGCCAACATGTCAGAGCTCTGTACTTCTGCTGTTAAAACTTGCTTGGTGTCCACAGCATCAGAGAGCTCCTGAGCTCAAGAGATCTGAGGACAGAGCTCTTTAAATGCAAAGGTTGTTTGGTGGATTGCTGATTGCTTGTGGTTAACCAGTATGTGAGTGTAAATGTAAAGACAGAAAGTGCAAAGAAAAAAAAAAAAGTCAGAAAGTGGAGTTCTGGAGATGTACAGTTGACATTTATTCACCACCCCATCACCCTGGTGCTCCAGAGACCATGAAGACTGGAGGTATTCCAGAACTGTCTGGACACAACCCTGTTCCATGGACATTAGCAGGGTTAAATGTCCTGTGGTGTCTGCAACACTGCTAACGTGATTTTTAATTTTTTAAAGAAGTAGTTTGTGTATTTCTAAAAATATAACAATCAGACATAAGTGTGTGATGGCCTCTTCTGCATAAGAAAGCACAGTCCTCCTGTGCAGTTTTTATTCTGGGTTGGTTGCTTTAGATGGTTTAGGTGTATTTAAAGGAAGGTGTAGGCTTAGCTGTGTATGTAGGTGGAAGCACTTAAGAACCCCCACAAAAGAAAAGGTTGTGTCCTACTTGTGGAGGAATGGCCAACAGCACCAAGTTTTTAGACCATGCAAGAATCAGGCTTCAGAAAACAGCAAGGGGTTGTCCTCTCATTTCTGTTTATATTTCTAAGGTTTTCATTTAATGTGTAATTTAATAAATATTTCTATTTGACATGGAAGTCAACTGCATAAAAACAGGGTTTGCTGCAGGAAGGCTGTGGTGTTCATGGAGCACAGAAATTCTCTTGCCTTTGCATGTTTGGTGTTTTCTTCCCCAGAACACTCCCTACCTCAGCCTAACTGTGTATTACATGGTGTGCTTTCCTGCAAGCTAAAAAGGGAGGGACAGGTGCTGGTTTTGTTCTGGCTTTACGTGCTTGGAACATATTTAGGATTTGTGGATGTTTTGGTGATGGAAAGTAGGTGCATTGACAGAGGATTTAAAATTTGAAACTGTTTTGATTTTGGTTTTTTTTTTTTTTTGAACAGGTTATTATTCTGTTTAGGATATTTACTTACTGATAAACAATCCTTTTCATTAAGCTTAAACTAAATTTATAGTGACAGAGAATATTGAAACTGCCTCAGTACTATATTACCATACTAATGAATCTGGCAGCAGCAAGTTATTAATTAATAAATCTTTCATAAGTTATTTGTATTGCTGCTAAACAGTTCCTGTTTAAATTCAGAGAAAATATTTGCTTGACAGAATGGTTGGAAACGTTTTGCCAATGCAAGGCTGCTACGAGATGCCATGAGGAAACAGGGTAAATCAGAGCTTCTTAAAACAAAACACACTTTTCTCAAGGTTAGATAAACTACGGCTCTGATAAACAACAGAGTTACAAGCGTTGTTAATCAGCTAAGAAAACTGATAAATGAACCTGGGTCAACTGTGTTACAAATGCTGGAAAAGTGAGAACTTTACTGCCTGTGCCTCTGAGGCATGGAAATTCCATTCTTTATGCCTTCAAACCAAAAAGTTTAGGGGGCTTTTCTCTTTCGCAGTGGCTCCCGTGCAGCTGTTTGTTCTCCTCCTGCACATCTGTTTCTTTGCTCTCACGACCAAGCAGGGCTGGGGGAAAAGCCCAAGGTGTGTTTTCAGCCCTGCATAATCAGCCTCACTCACAGAGCCCAGTCCTTCCCTGACCTAACCACAACCTCCCTCGGGTCCCCAGAGATTCCCACAGGTCCGATGACTTGCTGGGAAAGAATCCTGGTGCATCTGGGCACGAGGAAACCTGTGCCATTGCTGTGGGACACACAGGAAATGCACCGAGGCACAGGGTGGGTCTCCGCCTTGGGAATGGGAATATTCCAGCCACGCAGCCAGACCTGGGAACACTCAGGTTGTATAAACACACCAGTGGCTTTGTGCAGACTTGCTCAGCCGGGGAAGGTTCTGCTTTCTAGTTGCATTCTTAGGGAAACGTGATTTTTCACTGGCTACAACTCCACACATTGATGCTTAGCAACTCCGCGTTTCATTAGATTAGACTCAGGGTGCTTCTGGAAAGAAATTGGAAACAAATCCAAACTGAGATTTTTACACTTGTTTTATTAACTCATGAAGCTGTTTGAATATGCTATTGTGGTTTTTTTGTTTTTTTTTTTTTTTTTTCTTTTCTTTTTTTTTTTTTAATTAAAGCGTAACAGATTAAGATAGATCTGATACATTAAATAAAGCACATGGCTAACTGAACTGTTTGTTTCTGGGTACCCTGGCTGCACTTAAAACTTTGTGAGCTGTACAGTGTGCCTGGCTGTCCTTGTCCCCTGACAACCCTGCCTGTATCCTGCTCGCACAGCCAGGGAAGATCTCAAGGTGGCAGGAGCAGGAGCAAGGCTGCTGGGAACCTGGGTCCTACCCCAGTGAGTGAAATTGGCTGAGGGAGCTGGGAGGCATCCCGGGGTCCAGCTGCTCAGGCACAGCCTAAATCCATCCAGATCCTGAAGCCAGTTCCATCCCTGGCTCATGATTCAGCTTTCTTTAGCAATTCTGGCAGCACACACACACACAGGTCTGCGTGTCGGTGCAGGGTGCCAGTGCAGACACCACATTCCCATCTTCCTACCCCGCTGAGTTGCACAACAGCTCGCTGATAAATGTTGAGATTCTCTTTTAGAGAGCCTGCTTACCTATCAGAAATGGTTCTGAAATAAGCTGTGATGTGAATGCAAATGCTGTAGATATTCTGAAACTGCTCCCAGCGTGGACACATCCCCATGGCAGACAGCTAAGGAAACCTGGATACTCCCAGTCCAAGTGCCTGTTAAATTCACTGAGACAGTTTTGCAGATTAAGTTATTCCAGACAGGTTTTCCACATGAAGCTATTTAAAACAAGAACAAAATTCCTGGCCTGAGACAAACTGTGAGGAAAAATACCTGTGCAGGGAGTGATTCTGAAATAGTTGCAACACATTATATTTAATTTTTTTTTTTTTTTTTTTGAGGACAATGTGACTGCTTTCCTCTGGACATCTGTGAAGCAGTGGGCTGATGACAAAACAATGCATGGTTTCAAATTCCTAAAAAACCCCAGCTTTCATTCAAATTCAAGCATTCTTGGTGGAGACTTTCCCTACACCAGGTTGGTGACTCACACACCCAAAGCAGTGTTGTCCAGGGTAAATGTCCCAGCCCTGCCTGCCCATCTGCCAGAGGTTCTCCCAGCGCCAGAGTCAGAGCAATCCCATACCTGAGCCTGGCAGCTGAGCAAGCCCTGAGCATGGCTGTGCCTCGAGGAGATAAAACCCCCTGTGGAAGGGGGAGAGGCAGAGGATGGACACTCTCCCTGCCACCTTTGTGAGCGTGGTAACACCTGAAACACCAAAAGCAGATTTGCCAGCGCTTGCCCCTCCAGACAACATCCACCTTTTAAACACCCTCCCAAAGTGCCAAGGGTAAAACAATAATCATCTTTTTTGTGAAGGCCTGGAGGGTGAAACATGATCCTCTACATCTCACCATCTCTTTTTTGGGAGCAACCTGAAACGCTGTAAATCGACCATTATTTCACTGCCTTCTTTATTGGGTCTGCCTTTTGTTTTGATCTCATTCTTTCTCCCAACTGGATTATGATAAGTCAATTTTAATATGGTATTTTCACTTTTTTTTTGTCATATAGAAGACAATATCTTGGTGAAGCTGTGATACAGAACTGAAAAATATTTTCTTCCCCACACCGTAATTCCACTGTCACCTCTGTGACAGCAGGTGACAAAATTTGAGGCTCATGGCACGGTGATGTGACACACCAAGCTGCACATATAAGCACTGGCAAATTGTTTTTGACTTTCCCTGAGAAGATGAGAAGCTTAGCCTTTGGATGCTGCAAATGGGGTAAATGCATCAATATTTAAGTATTTTGAGTTCACGTTGTGTGTGGACAGAAGGAAATAATCGGAATTTCTCAACCAGAGAGGATGAGTGGTAATGGACAAGAATTTTCTCTATGTGGACAATAAAGGAAGGGTGATAGCTGTGGAAAAATAATGTGGATTTGGGCATGGTGTGGATGTGTGGGGAGAAAGAGGGAATGGAAAAAGAAATTAAGAGCACATCAAAGAGATGTCTGTACCATCCCCTTTCCACAGGTGGAAAAACTGAGGCAGAGGAGCAATTTACACACATTCCACTTTCACTTGTCATTGTCAGAGCCAAAAACTTCTACCTCCCAGTCCTAAACATTAACCACAAGGCTAGTCCTCTGCACCATGATATCTGTTATTTGTTTCACCTTGTTTTCAGCTGTGAGAGCACCTCTGATCTCCACAAGCATGTTGGGACACACAGCGACTCAGGAGCCTGCAGCTGGGATGCTGAGGGATGTGGTTTTATTTCGTGGGCTTCACCAGCTTGGAGACAGCACTGCAAGAGAGTGCATGTGGTGAGTGTATTAAACAGCAGGGCAAGACATATTTCTGGAAATGAGGCTAAAGTTTCAAATCTGTGTGCGTTTGGTTCCGTGTGGATTCAGGGAATATTTTATTTATATTTTATTTTTGCATCCAATCAAGCATTTACTTACACTTTACAATTCTGGGACTTCTGCAAGTATTATGCAAACACCTGATCCCTTGATCCCTCCTCCTTTTGAGTGCTTTCTGTAGGTACATGCAGTTGCATTCTCAGAGTCCTGAACTCTGGCCAACCTCCTCCCACTTCCCTTTTTTTTTTTAAGGAAAAAAACCCCACAAGCCAATTTTAATCTCAACAGCAAAAGTATTTCAGGGATTAGAATCCAACATCACCTTTCTGTACTGGAACTCCATGCTTAGAACTAATATGTGACATGAAAATAGGGGAACTTTTCATCATGTGAGCGTGGTCACACATTAAAATTCAGTTTGGGCTGCTGTAATTTATGCATGCTTGCTGCCTTTTTCTTCAGCTTCCCGAGCTGTGATCCCTGCTGTAAAATGAATGTATTTTAGTGGGATCTGCAGTACTGACAGCCAGAGCAGAGAATTTCCACCTTCACTGGGGTTCCTTAATCAGACAAGTTCTCACAGCCACCAACTGGAAATATTTTAAGAAGCTACTCCAAACATTCTTCAGCTGCTTAGTGTGGTTTTCCCCTTTTCATCAGGGGATTAATTTTTGTCACATATACCTGAAAGCCTCCCATGATTTTAACAATCTTTCTTTCCAAGAGCAATTCTGAAATATAATTTCCATACCTGTCAAAGCATTTCTCCTGGAGTTAGTCACTGACCCAACATCTTCAAAAAGTTCATAAACTCAGCAGCCATTCTCATTTCAGGTACGTTGCCAGCAGATTCTTGCTCAGATCACGAAGTACTTTTTTTTCCCTAAAACATTCTGTTTTAGAGATCCAGATAACTAATTTAATGTTTGCTTAATTTGGGTTCTGTTTTAGACATTCTGAGTGTGAAACAATTTACTTAGGTTATACTTTACATTAGGTTTTCCATCATGAGAGTGAAATTTAAAATGGCTAAACCAAGGAAATGAAAGCATTTTTTGTTTTTATAGCTTTTACAGCTGTGAAAATCTTGTCACCTACATTGTTGGAACAAATTTTTTAACCCTGCAAATTGTAGCCACCAAAAAGAGTACAGGAATATATGAAGAGCTTCTGTAGTATAAACAGGCTGTTCCCTCCACTTCGGGACAAGAAAATCCAACAAATTAAATATTATTATGAATATGTATGTCCTATTTTCTCTTGCATGCTGCATATTTGATGAAAACTACTTATTGGAACCCTCTTGCAGGTGTTCCATCTCAGAGAGTGCCTTTTGTTGGAGTGCCACACAGTAAACAACAACATAATTCATCTTTTAATTGCTGACACTATCAGTTTTGGCAATCTAATTAGATGTTATTCTTATTTTCTGCTGCAAATGCTGTGTTTGTAGTTTGTGTTTTCACGATTTTCACTTTTTTTTTCCCCTTAGACATAAAGATGACAGTGAAAGTCATCACAGTTGGATGCAGCCAAGGGTTTGGGTCAGGATCTCTAGGGGGTGACAAATAAATCTTGACCAAGTAAAAATAGTTTTGGAAGAGAAGAGGGGAGACTTGAACAAGCTCCAGCCACAATCAGCAGCTGCTGGAGAAAATGTCCTGGAGGAAACAAACATTTCTCTGCCAGAGCCAGTCTGTGCTGACCTTCAGGCTTTGTTGGGAACCTGTTTGACTCCTGAAATCGATGAGCAACACAAATCAATACCAATCAATGTGCTGGAAAACTTGGTAGAAATTCCCAACTGGGCTTGGGAATTCAGGTAGATTTCTAGAAAACAGTCTTTTATTGGATTTTTACTATGAAAAGGAATCGGGTTTTTTACTCTTTGGAAGAGGCTTGCTTTATTACACAAAGCAAGCTTCAAAGTTTTCACTTTTATCCTTGTCAAATCTTGTATATAACACTGTGTTTTCTCAGGCTTCTTGTAAAATTATTCTGATGTGCTTGGAGAATATATGCAAGATCAGCACAATGTTGTGCACATGCAATAAGTTCATTTGTAGCCTTTTTGAGAAGAGGCTTTTAAGTTCTGTATATTCATATAGCATATATATGTGCTCACTTATTTATTAAAAAAATATTGAGCCAATGCACAAGAGTTTGAGTTGGTAGGCAAAAAGTCCCATTTTTTCATGGCTATTAGTTTTTTCTTTCTTTCCTTTTTTTTTTTTTTCCTTAGGTCTGTTAATAAACTTCATCATACTCTTCAAGTTTTGTGCCTGCTTTGCTGTCTCCTAATTGTTATCTCACAGAAAAAAAATCAGGGAATAATGCATAATTTGACCTTAAAACCACTACATAGCCCATGATGTTATCTATTAGAAATTAGCTAACAGTTTGGGAGATGTAGATAAGAAATACAAAAATTTCGGCAGGTTTCTTAGCTTTATTGAGTGACTTCAAACATATTTCAGTTATTAGAGAGATTTTCTTGCTACAGTGGAAATACAATGCAAAGGAATTTAAAAGCCCTGTTGCAAATATAGTCAGAATAAAAGGGGCAGGTGTAAAAATCTCCTCCCATGGCTGTTCCTGTCTCAGGAGCTCCTGCTCTGCTGGCAGCTGAGATCTCTGTGCTCAGGTTTTAATCTTATTAAAGATTTTTACAGCTGGGCTGTAAAATGATGTTTCAAGAGCACTTGAGCCACCTGTGCAGAGGGGGAAGGCCAGACACATGTGGGTGTCAGCCTGATTTTAATCTGCTCCAGTGCATGAATCAGGGAGGCAGCATTTTTAATGCTTCCCAGCTCAGGTAAAACTGACTCACATTTCTCTGGGCAATGGATTGGTACCACTATAGCCTCTGGGATTTCCCCTGCTAAGTCTCAAAGGTCTGCAACAAGCAGCAGAGGTGTTAACACTTCCCAGAGAAAAGAGTCCTTCCTAATGGAAAGTGTTAGTCAGCCAGAACACACAGGAGCCTTTTCCAGGCTCACCTGGAGTCTCTAATCCAATATTCCACATTTCACTCCCCATCCCTGACGGGGAGGTCGCTGCCTTTGGTGCAGGCTGCACTGCAGGTACCAAGGTTAATTTACACCAAGGCCATTCAGGGCTTCCCAGGGCAGATTAAAACACAGCATTAATTGATTTGCACTTGTGCTGTGGAGCTGCACTTTCTAGGTAAGAATACAGACATGCAAGTCCTAAATTCCCACCACTTCGTGTGAGCCTATTAAATACATTTTGTAAGGCAAAATCAACTGTGAGGTCAGACCAAACGGAATGATAACTTATTTATGAAGAACTACTTTTGAAAATAATTTTTTAAAAAATAATTGCTCTTGGTTATGCTGCTTAGTGACACTCTACAGTTTTATTCTGTTATTGCTTAGGTGCCTGTTTTATTTCATTATTATTTGCAGAGTCCACATTCACACAAGGGGTTTGCAAAGATAAAAGTTACATCCCTTTTTTTGGTCAGTAATAATTTACAGCTTTGTATTAGTTTGTATATAGAGGTTTTGCTAACACCCGTGTATCTAGTAGACAACAGCAGTTAGCAATGACAAATTTCAGGCTTTTTTTCAGATTCTTATGGCAAAATTTTAAATAATCTTATGTTCAAATTTTAATAATCTTACGTTTAGATTTTAATCATATTTTGTTAAGATTTTAGTAATCTTATGTTTAGATTTTAATCATATTTTGTTAAGACTTTAATAATCTTTCGTTAAGATAATTAGCACCCCAAGATGCTGCTGTGAACGTACAAAATAAAAGAAATCAATTTTAAAGCATTTTGGTGGAAAGCAGAGACTTTTTTTTCTGATTTTGATGCCAAATTTGGGGGGGGGGGGGTTGGTTGTTTGGGGTTTTGTTTGGTTTGGTTTTTGTTTTTGTTGGTTTTTTTTTTTTTTGTACTGAAACAACCGTACGCGAATCTATTTGGGTTCGAAAAGAAGAATTTTGATTATGCCTTATTTTCGAAGCGGTTCTGAAGTTGATTTCTCCGCAGCAAGTGCTGAGCGCTGTCGCTCGGAAGAGGGCAGGGAGCGCCTGCGGGACTTGAGCGGGGCTTGTGCCGCGCAAATCTCTTTGCCCGACACACAACTCACCCAGTGCCTCCCAGGAGAAAGCGGCTCTGCCACAAACAAAGCATCCTTTGCCGGGATTTGCGGGATCCAGCCTGAAAAACAGCTCCTGGGCTGCGGCGGCCGTGAGTCAGCGGGGAGCGGTTCTCCCGGAGCCGGCTCAGCAGATAAAAGGGGCCGGCGCAGCTCCGCTGGGGATGGGGAAGCAGCGCGGTGTCTGGCTGCGCCTCTGGCACAGGAACCCTGCGGATTTCGGCGCGGCCAGCCCAGCCCCGGGCTCTGTGGAGGCAGGAGGAGCTCGCCGTGCTGCCGGAGAGCCCTTCTGGCCATGCCCTGGGAGGCGGTGCCCTGCGGCGGGGCAGAAACGCACCCGAGGAATGAGCGCGGCTGCCAAGGAGCAGAGCGAGAGCGAGCTGGGGGAAATCGTGCACAGCGCATTTGCTGTTCTGTCTTGGGATTTTGTTGTTTAGCGTTATTATCTCTTTCCTGTGTGTTTGTTAAATAGTTTTTATCTCTTTCACTTTCCTCCGAGGGAATTTTTTCCCCCCCCGAACCGAGTGGGGAGGGGTGGTTGTAACCTGCTTTCCATCAGAGGATATTTTTCCTCCAAATTTGTCCAAACTGGCACATGTTCTCAGAGGTTTAAGTATTAAAATTTAAAACCAGGCGTTCGTCTCCTGAATACCACACAAACAATCGTGTTAGTCATTTGCTGCTAAAGCAAATGCGATTAATCTTTTTTTTATAATTATTACTATTGTTTTCACATGGTACAGGGTATCTACCATCATATACAGAGCTGATAACGAGGTAAAATTTGGTTTGTTTAATACTTCTCAATTAGGTCCCTGAATGCAGGGCTTTTTAATTATTCTTACAGAGGAAGAATGTTAGCAAAGAGAGTTCAGTAGTTTCTATAAAGCCATACTGAAAAAGCACAATATTTGTCTCTGGGAAAAAAGAATCTCAATGCTGGTTCACTAAGCAGTGCTGTTATTTTGCACAAGCTTTAAAGTTTAGTGTCTGGGAGGGGAGTGGTGGCACTGATACGGTTTTTAGCATATAATTCCATGAAGTAAGGCACGTTAAAAGCAATCTGCAAAGCCTTCCTAAAGCCCCAAACCAGAAATTTTCTTTCTGGATCACATCAAATACAGAGTTTGTCCTGTTACTGTCCACAGCAAGGAGCTTATGTGATCTCCAGCAAATGATGACATGCCTCAGTTCTCTGCCTCTAAAGAAGAGTTCTCATCTTTGCAAGGAAGCCACAAGGTTTTTACTGACCCATGTTCTCATTTGTTCAGCTATTATGAATACTAAAACCACTCTGCTAAAGGCCCAAGCGTGGTCCCCAGCCTGCCTTCTAATTCCTGGCTTAACTTTTGTGCATTCAAATCAATTTATAAAGGAACTAATTCTTGAGGTACTTAGCAGGCAGACCTGCCATTACCTTCAGCTCTGAACTCACAAAAATTCATACACATGCCCAGAGCAGTCCGGTCCAGTGCATCATTGACTCCAGCAGGATTTTCTGCACCTTGCTTTTTTAAAAAAAAATTCCTTCAGTAAAAGTTGGTTTCAGGATTCCCACCTTCTTCCCACAGCTCATTTCCATCTCCACACCATACTTCTCCACGGTTTGTGAGGGTGCTTTAAGTGAGAGCAAGCAAGGAACTCCAGCACCTTCTGCAGGGTGCAGCTGAGCCCCTTTCATCGCCTTCTTCCGGAGGCCTTTTCCTTCCAGCCCACTCGCCTCCCTTGCTGTTGACATTAAGGAGCACCTGGTAAGTCAGGCCAGCTTTCTGATCTGTCTGAAAACTAACCAAGGGAGTTTTTTTCAGTGAGATCACTGAGCTGATTCAGTTACTGTTCAACCACGTGAATGCAAATGCAGCCGTGTGAATAAGAGCACAAGAAGGGGATAGCAGCCTCCTTCAGAGCTTTGGGTTGGCTTAACCCAGCTGCACTATTGCACCATCTGTGTATAAAAAGCCAGACATGGCTAAATATTTGCAGAGTGGACAAATAGATGGATTTTTGTTTAATAGTTTTGCAAATTAGTGCTGGTTTATATTAGCTTTAAAGCTGTTACCTCGTTGCCAGCTGCTGTCTGTTCACAGAATGTGAAAGCAAAGTATTTTAGCTGTTATCATTCAGGACAAAGGTGCCCTGTGACCTGCTGAAGCACCAGGTTGGTTGAGTTCACTCATGCCAAGCAAACCTTTAGAAGCATTTCATTCTAAAAAGACCAGGCTGAAGCACTGGATTGAATCCTGTTCTCTGAAAGGACTGGGAAGTACTGCAAGACACTGAAGCAGGGTAATAAGAGACTTTCTCTGTTGTGCCCCTGCTAACACACACACACAGGAGAGAAGGAATTACACAAGACTGGTTACCTTGCCACAAAAAGATGAATCAGGCTGGCTTCAGGAGATTTGTTCTCAATAAACCTAATACTGACTGTTGTTTGTCAGCCTGGCCAGCTATTAAGATATTTTTAATTTTTATTTAATTAATTAATCTATTTATTTATTTATTTTCATTCAGTGAATTGACCACTCTGGAATTCACTTGCTGGCTTCTTTTTCTGCCTCTTGAAGACAAGATCTTCTGGTCTCCTTTTCCAGTTTTCCTACACTTCACCAAAAAAAACCCTCAGAGCCTGGGAAACCAGTCCTCTAAGCACCTTAAATGTGAATTTTATTTAGGTCTAGCCCTTTCAAAAGCACTTAAGCAATTGAAATTCTCTCAGATGAGCTCTTCCCATGTTCTGTCATGAGCTCTGGCTGCTTTCTTGCTTGGTGTTTGTTGAATCAATTCTCAAATCACAGTGGAGGCAGAAGGTACATGATTTACTTTCTGGTTAAAGTTAACTGCCAGCTAAGTGCAAGCTGGGTTTTGTCTTGCTTAACTTTCACCATCTTCCCAGTGAAACAGGAGTTTGGATGGCACTGCATCATTAGAGGAATGAAATATCTGGTGTGCTATTGTGCTATTTCCAGAAGTGTCCAGGGCCTTGGTTCTCCAAATCATTTTAAGCAGAGCTCCTTGAGAGCGTGGCATACTCTCCAGGCTGATCCACTGAGAGCTCAATCCCAAATCAAAGCAAGGAATAAGTCAGGATGATACCCAGGAGATGACCAGATCAAGGTGTATTGTCGTAGAGGTCACCTATGAGCTTGTCTTATTCCTGATTTATTTATACATAGATGTTCTCATTCAGAGTAAACCATTGTTTAGTTTAATCCAGAGTAAATTAAGCAGGAAGAAATCCACGTGGAACAAAGCCTTGAGAAAAGGCTTCATGCCCTGTGTCTTTTGAAAGTAATTAAATGTCTCTGTAGACTCTTTTTAAAATGGAGCTTTGCAAAGAACTGCTATTATCCTGGCTTTAAAACACATTGTCCCCTATCTATTGCCCAAGCTGCCAGATTAAATGACACACACTGGCTGCCTAGAACAATCACCTCGAGTCTGATACTCAGTATAACAAACAAAGACGAGCTTTACTAACCTTCAGATCTGTGATAGGTGTGAAGGTCATGATGCAGATCAGAGCAGCCTCTTCACCATCGTGTTACATACCAAAGGCTCCTTCCTTCCAAGTGCAGTATCTCAGTGACAGGATGAGACCCCGTATCCATTGGTCTGAGTCACGGCTGGACATGAGCCCAGGTGTGCCCAGGTGGCCAAGAAAGGCAAAGGGACCTGGCTTGTATCAAAAATAGTGTGACCAGCAGGATCAGGATAGAGATTGTACCTCTGTGCTGGGCACTGCTGAGGCCACACCTTGAGTCCTGTGTCCAGTTCTGGGCCCCTAAACGCAGGAAAGACTCTGAGGTGTGTCCAGGGAAGAGCAAAAGAGATGGTGAAGGATCTAGAGACTCATTCCTGTAAAGGGTGGCTGAGGGAGGTGAGGGTGTTTAGTCAGGAGAAAAGGAGGCTCAGGGGGACCTTCTCACTCTCTACAACTCCCTGACAGGAGG
This sequence comes from Rhipidura dahli, assembly GCA_013399225.1. Taxonomy (NCBI): domain Eukaryota; kingdom Metazoa; phylum Chordata; class Aves; order Passeriformes; family Rhipiduridae; genus Rhipidura; species Rhipidura dahli. Next base: position 618,496 of record VXAC01008722.1, on the reverse strand, counting down.
GGGCAGCCAGGGGGGTCAGGCTTTGCTCCCAGGGAGCAAGGGAAAGGATGAGAGTCCACAACCTCAAGCTGCACCAGGGGAGGCTCAGGCTGGAATCAGGAGGAATTTCCTCACTGAATGGGTGGTCAGGCCGTTCCCAGGGAGTACCCAGGGAGGTACTGGGGAGTCCCTATCCCTGGAGGTGTTCAAGAAAATGGATATGGCACTTAGCACTATGGTGGACAAGGTGGAGATGGGTCAGAGGTTGGACTTGATGATCATGGAGGTCTTCTCCAAACAAAACGATTCTGGGAGTCCTCCACAAAAGGATCCGGGCACTGAAATCTAGCACTGGGATCATCAAAGCTTCTAATCCCACGGGCACCTAAAACTCAGAGACATGTCAGTTCTCGGCAACAGCTTCCCGGAGCCTAAAAACTGTTGCTTCAGAGCGTGCCTGGACAGACAGCAGCCTGGAGCGGGCTGGCCGGAGTCCCGCACACCGCGCCGGGATGCACAGGTCAAGGGACGGAGGGACGGGGAACCGCAGCGGTTCCCTGCGCAGGGGAAGAAGACAAGGCAGGAATGCGGTGGCTGCCGCTTCCCTCTCCTTTATTTAACAGCTTCTTTGTCACAGCTCGTTCGTCGGAGCTCAGCAGCGTGCGCGGCGCTCCCCTCCCGCCCCAGCGCTTTGGCCGGGGGAGCTCCGGACGCGAGCATCGCCCCGGGGCAGCCGGAGCCAGGGAACAGCCACGCTCGCCTGTGCCGGCAGAGAAAAGGGACCTGTGCAACACCCACCCACTGGCCCGTCCCAGGAAGTGACGCCACCCCGGTCCCCCCCGGCACACCTGACTCACCTGGGCGGGCGGACGGGGCGGCAGCGGCGGCAGCGCTGCGCTCCGCGGAGCCGGGCGGTGTCCGGGCACAGCGGCGGCGATGGCGAGGGACGGCGGTTCCCCCTGGGCAATGGGGCTGCTGAAAACCTTCGAGGAGAGCGAGTTCAGCAGCTGGGAGAAGATCGGCTCCGGGGGGTTCGGGCAGGTCTATAAGGTGCGGCACCTCCACTGGAAGACCTGGCTCGCCATCAAGTGTTCGCCCAGCCTCCATGTGGATGAGAAGTAAGGGGGGACAAGGGGAGTGGGGGCAATGGGGGGGACAAGGGACTCTTCCCACAGAGGCGCTCCGAGCGCTCAGCCCGCCCCGCGGATGCGCAGCCGAGGAGCCGCGGAGCGACTGAGCGCTCCCTGTGTGCAGCCCTGCCCGTCTCACAACCAACAGCAACAGATAGCATGAAATATTCCTCATGTCCTGCCTGTTCCCTCGGAGCCATTCGGAAAGCATTTGTGCCCTGCCCAGGCTGTGCGTGTGTCGGCTTGCACTGACACACCGGGCCCCGCTGCGGCACCGGCAGGCACAGAGCGCACTCCGGGATGGGATGGGCAGGAGGAGGAGGAGTAGAAATGGGATCCAGAGGTTGGGAAGAGCCCAGGCCTTTAGCTCGCAGGTGCAGTAGTTGTGACTCAGGTGGTGGCAGCGGGCTCGGGCTGGGGGGCGTTGGGCTGTGCGCGCCGGAGCCGCGGGTTTGGTGTCTTTGGGGAGCGGGCGCTGAAGGGAGACGTGCTGGGAAATGTGTCCGGCTCCAGTCCAGGGACAGCACTTCTCCGTGTGTCCGTCTGCTCGGTATGAGTCCTCACTGGGGGCTCCAGGGTGGGGCTGTGTTGGATTGCAGGAAAGGGTGGCCCGCGGTGGGACCCCCCGGCGCCCCTGGCCTCTGTCACTCGCTGTGCTCCTTGGTGAGGACGGTGGGCTGTGCTGTGCTCACGCTGTCCGGGTGTGATCACAGAATCACAGGCCGGTTTGGGGTGGAAAAGACCTTAAAGATCATCCCGTTCCAGCTCCCTGCCATGGGCAGGGACACCTTCCACTAGACCAGGTTGCTCCAAGCCCCATCCAAGCTGGCCTTGGACGCCTCCAGGGATGGGGGCTATCGAGTGCAGGTCTCCTTCCCGAGGAGAAGAAAGCTGTCAGATGCATCTTTAGAAACATCCTTGTGTTGTAGGGACAGCGGTGGCTTCCAGCAGCTCAGGCTCTGTGGAGAGGAAGGTGAAAATGCACAAGTTGTGTTCATGGAGCTTTCCCAGCTCCACTTGATCTTTGGGATCTCTACCAAAGCCGATTGTGCAGCTCAGGTTTTGAGACGTGGACTGGCTCAGTCACAAAAGGTTTCCCGATGGTGCCTTTCCCGCAGAAAGAGGGAGATAAGTGGGCCCAAGATTAAAACTGTTTGTAAATCCATCCTTCTACAGGATTTCTGGGGTAGTGCAGCACCTTTTCCATTATCTGAATTGCTGACTTCGCAGTGGGCATGGCTTATGGAATGTAGTAAATGAAATTAAATGTCCTTTGCAGAGGGAGAGTTTACTATATGCATAGGGAAACCATGCTGCCTGTGAATAAAATGTTAAAGACCTTTAAGTTGCAGAGTGTGTTTTATTGTGCTAACCTGCAAGCAAGCCCCCCTACTACTAAAACCTCAAAGGAGATTTCAGGTTTGATGCTTATTGATCAAAATAGTACCGTAGCTGATTAATTCTGAAGTTAAGATTAAAACTTGTCTTAAAAATAAACTAGACCATTTGTAATACTTTTCATTTGCAGTGTACATCTAGAAATTTACTCAGAAGGTTAATTTTCACTCTGAGACAAAGGATGCTGTCACCTGTTTCAATATGAACAACTAATTTTGAGATTTGCTATCAAAGGTCTATTTTAATATATACCCTGTGCAGTAGAGAGCCAGCTGTCCCTCCGTGGCTATGAGGTGTGCAGATATTGGAAGACCATACAAACATGCAGCTCAGGAAGCAAAAAATGCCTTGAGAATTGGAGAACTTTGAGGGCATGGGGCTTCTGCAGCTTCTCATTGATTTTAATAAAGCACTCCTTGAAGTACTAATTTATTGTACTGCAGAATTTGTGCTTCAGGTGCTTGAGGAAAGCATTGATAAAAAATTGGAGTATCCCTGGCCTTTCAAAGAGCTGCCCCTGCAAAATAAACCTACACCGAATTTTTTATTTTCTTTTTTATTTCTCCTTTGGTTCTTGGGCTGCTCTACCAATCCCCTTTTAGGAGTTGGTTGCTTTTCACCCAAAACTTTTATAATAAACTTGGGCTATTTAAATGGTGGGGTGGGGGGGGGGGCACAGACAGACTCAAACACTACCTCTTTCGCTGGCAGGTTGCAACAAGCCTCTGTAATTAGATTGTTAATCCAGGAGATTAACTTGACTAGCTGTTTCTTGGAACCCTGTGAAGAGTTAGAATTGCCAGTGGTATCAGAAACATTAACTGAAAAGCACTGAGGCTTTTTTTCTGATGTATTTATTTGGTACCACATTAAAACCCTGTTTGTAATGGCTCGGTGGTGGTAATACTCTGTGTAGTCTCTCTTACGGTGTTTCTGCAGACAGAGAGAGATTTGGAGTCATTCCCTCGGCAATTATCACATCATAGAGCCAAGTGGCCTCAAGCAGAAGAAAAGCTGAATGCAGAGCCAGAAGTGTTTTCTACCTTTAAGCCAAAGACCTCTCAGACAATCCAGCCAAATTCCATTCCTGACACCTTATTTGCTCCCACTTTCCCGGCTCCTGAGATCTCCTTTCCCACCACACGGGGCTCAGGATGCTCTCAAGGCAGGGAGGTTCAATGTAAATCCGAACAAAAGAGTTTATGTGACCCGGAAAGGTGGAGGAGCCTCTCCCTTAGGACGTGCAGGGGAGAGGGTGAAGTCTCTTCTCGTTACCCGTGTGGGCCAGAATGGAAGTGTGGTCTGGAGAAAATGGGTGGCAGTTCTCGGAGAGAGAGAATCCTGAGCGGATTTCTTCTGCTGAACAGAAACGTGCGGACTGTAAGGATGTAACATTTCCCGGAGACGGCTCTTTACTGGAGGCGGTGGCCGTGGGGGTGACTACAGGGTGTGGAGGTGGAAAAAAATTCCTGATCGGGGGGAAAAAAAAAGAAATGGGCAAAGCCCTACATGTATCTCCCTCTGCACCCCCTGGATTTGGGAATGGAGCAGGACTTAGAAATTTAGGAGGTTTTAGGAATGCCTCGCTGTTAGGGGATGCTGTGTTTATTTAGGTGCTGAAGGTGAATGAACATGTCTTCTGTGCAGGGAGAACCCAAGAGTCACCTTGTGCTCCTGGAAGAGTGGGGGTGAGCCTGGCTGTCCGGGTTAACCTGTAATCCTCTGGTACCAGAGCTGCACTGCAGAGATCTGTTAGCAGTGCTGACAGCTGTTAACCTGAAAAAAGGGATTTTCTTCCCTTTCCCCCCACCCTCCTCAGCATATTCTTCCCTGGCCATACAGTGGTTTTTCTTGTCTTCTCATATTCACATTCTTCTCTGAGAGTCAGCAGTGTGGAAGTTGTTAAAAATGTACCCTGCAGAGCAGAGGCCACTCTATGCTCTTAAAACCTCTGTCATGATGCAGATGAAAGGAGTTTCTGTGGAAATCCAGGGGTGGTGTAATTTTGTGAAGCCCCATCTCCACCACCAGCAGTCTGTGAAGAGGAAACTTGAATTCCTGACTGGAGAGCAGGGCTGGATCTCCCCCGGGCTGGGAGAAGCCTGGCTGCTCTGTGTCTGGAGGTGGCTCACACAAATGGCCCCATTACAAGTTTTGAGTTTCTGTGGAGAAACTTTTTTGAGTTTCTCTGGAGCAACTTTAACTGCTCTGTCTCAGACTCCATTAGGGAAATGTGGTGGTGGGGGAATAAAAAACTGTGAGGACTGCCTGGTGAGTCTAAGGTTGTAGTTTTACAGCAGTGTTATCTCTAGGGCATAAAGATTGGGTACATGCAAATGCAGGTGCAGTCGTAATTCCTGCTGTTCTTGTGGCAGGGTTTGTGGGACAAGGGTTGGGCCCTGGGGACTGGGGCAGTGGGCAAGGGCAAGGCCCTTGTCTCTGCAGGAGAATCCAAGGAATGCAGCCCTATCTGTCTGGGGTCTGGCTTGGAGTGGGAGCAGACATCTGTCTGGAGGTCTCCCATTCATGTGATATTTCTGGTTGCTTGCAAACAGCTGATCTGCACTGACTTCTCTGACAGAGATGCTCTTTGGCACTGGACCCAGTGATGGAGCTCTTGATGTGTGGGCCCCTGTCTTCTGGTACTATTACAGGAGAAAGTGTGTGCACCCTGTGATTTACATGACCCCAGCTGTCCTGTGTGTATGCTCTTTTTTCCTTTTTCTTTCTTTTTCCTTCTTCCTTTCTTCCTTCTTTCTTTTTTTTACTTTCCCCCTCCTCCCCTTTTCCCCCTTTTTCTTCCTTTTTCCCCCTCTTCTCCCTGCTCTTTCTCCCTTCCCCCACCCCCCCTTTCCCCTCTTCTCCCCTCTTTCCCCCTTTTCCTTTTATTACCACAAAGTTAGGATATAGTACTCTGGAAGGAGAGGGGAGCGGACCCGAGGTGCCTAGAGAAGATAATTCTCACCCTTTAATCGCGTGGGCATTAAATAAGAAGCTATTCTACCAGAGGCTCGACCTGTGGCTCTCCACTGAGGAACCCCACCAGGAGCTTTGCTTTCCCTTCGCTTTGCAGAGCGCACAATAGTTCCTGAGCACCGGAGAAGCTGAGCAGCACAACACACGCACCCCCGGTCCCATCCTTTGATGTGTTAAACGCGAGCTCCGAGGCTCCATCCCTGCAGCCCCAGCGCTGGCACCCGCGTACGGAGGCGATGCGCGCACCGAGAGCGCCTCGCTCGGCGCCCAGCGCCGCTGGCATCCCGCGGGGGGAAAGGGAAGGGAGAGACCTTTGATCCCCGCCCGATGGAGGAGATCTTGGTTTAACGAGCTGTTTGTGTTTAATGCGATTAATGCAAGTGCGCTCCAGCGCTTGGCTAATGACTGCTTTGGCTCTCTTTATTTCTTTTGTCTTCTCTCCTTTTCTGGTTTCAAAAGGTGACAGGGGCCTTTTTGGAAGCTGTTTGAGAGCCAGCGAGCCGCCCTTGGCTGTCCCAGGCCTCTGGCTGATTCAGTTTTGAATGCTCTGGGTATGGGAAAGTGCTAAGGGTGGTAATTGTTGCATGGGGGCTTTATTTAAACAGGCAAATTAGATAGAGGGCACTCGCCTGTTAGTTAGTCTGTTAATTCACTCAATTCACTGGATCTGGTCCAAGCAGAAAGGGATTTTCTTTTTTAAAAATTATTTTATTGAAGCAGAAAATCCAGTTTTTGTAGAAAACGCCCCATTTAGAGCAGCCAACCTGTGTTTTTGGCGATGCTCTCTGAGGCTGTTGCTAGCCCCGGAACCCCATCCCGAGGAGTCCAGTGGTTCCTGTTAGACTTCGGCTGTTGCTGGGTTCCTGCTCTGCCTGGGAGGGCTCAGACGGGTGTTTTACATCCCTGACTCCAGCGCTCAGCCCGCCGAGGCCCGGCGAATTATGCTGGCTATGCGTGTGGCTTGGGGGCAAGGAGTTGGTTGTGTTATTCATGGGCGCTCCCTTCCAGCGTGCCAAGGAGCAAACTGGGTACTTGTCTGCAAAGGCAATTATTTCACAAGAAAGTTGCTGTAGGGAGCAGCAGGAGCCAACATGGTTAATAAAAAAAGATTTCCCTTATCTGTTTTTTTTTTCCTCACTCAGCGAGTACATCCCTCTTTAAAAGCGTTTTCTAGGTTGATCTTGCCTCTGAAATAGGTTTGCTGCTCCTGGGTAGATCCTGGTGAGAAATGTTACCTGCATCAGGTTATTGCAGGCTGCCACAGCAGGTGAGCAGCAGGCAGCAGACCATACTCCCAGTCTTGGGGAATGTCCCAATGCTGAGTCTGAGGGCCAAATGACAGCTCCCAAAATCTGAGGGTCCCTCATAGGCTGTGTTCCAGCTTCTTCCAGGTCATCTAGGCCTGGAACACACAGGGAGAAACACATGGGAAGAAAAGACTTGGCTGTGTGAAGGCCAGACTTGGTGTTTTCTCTTTTTAGAAGAGGACAGTGCTTCTAGCTGGCCTTGGATTTAGAATTTAAAAACCAAAACAGTTTGATGGAGCTGAGGTTCTGCCACGAGGCTCCCACAGGGGTAACTGGCATCCCTTGTAAGTGGCACAGGGCACGAACTTTGTCCCATTCCTTCAGGTACTGTTGTCCATTAGATAGTGTGAGCAACTTTGCACATTGCAGGAGCTGTTGTGTAATAAGAGAGGGTCTGCTCAGGAAATATTACCTGTCTGACCTCCCTGTGCCCTCTTTTGTGAATCTATGACAGCACTGGTGATGTGTCAGTGCCCATGGTCCAAAGCTGCTCTGGGCACAGTCCATCATCACCAATAATGCCGTTTTTAGAAGGTTCTTTAAACCATCAAGCGTGGCCCCTCTCTGTGGGCACAGCCAGCCCAGGGAGAGGACCCCTGGTTCCTCTATTCCACCTCAGTCCTTGTGGGCTGTTGTAGAAGGATGTGAGGGAGGTGCAGAAGAAAGGCACAGCAATTAAGGGTCTTGACCTGGGAGGCTGCAGCTTGGACTGAGTAACACTTAACCCTGTGCAGGGTCAGGCTGCAGTGACCTGTAAACAACCCGGGGTGCTCATTACAGCTGCCAGGACCGGGCCTGTTACATCACTGAAAATGGTGTGCTGGGAGTTTTCGGCACCTGCTGGAGCTGAGCAAGCACAGTTTTGGAGGTGTCAAGTCTGTATTTCGGGAAGGATTTTGTTGTGCCTCCCTGGCTACAGCAGGCTGTTTGCTCCCCTAAATGGTGGGTGCCAGGGATTCCTGTCCCGAGGTTTGGGTCTGTGTATGCTCAGGATGCACCAGCAGCACTGCTGAAGCGATGCTGCCCGGCCTCTCTTCTGATTAACACAGCCTTATGACTCACAAAAAGTTGATGACTTCAGCCCAAGGAGCTACAGCAGTGGTAAACCTGGGCTCCAGGTGTATCCTCCTCCTTCTGAACAGCACAGCTTAAACACCAAAGCAGGGAGGTGGCCTTTGCATTCGGGGTGCTCGCACTGGGGGAGTGTGGGGCTCACCAGTGGTCCTGCCTACCACTGGAAGTGTAAAACCCAACATTAGGAAATGTGGAAATACACGTGGGGTGCAGGCTGGTGAGGGGCAGCGTGGGTCACTCAGGGGATAATCGTGAAACGTGGGGTTTGGTTTTATGAGAAATGTTTTGTGCGTGTTTGGCGTGAGGAGAAACAGCTGCCCCATCCCTCACCTCCCGTTCTCTTCCACCCAGGGAGCGCATGGAGTTGCTGGAAGAAGCCAGGAAGATGGAAATGGCAAAGTTCCGCTACATCCTCCCTGTTTATGGCATCTGCAAAGAGCCTGTGGGCTTGGTCATGGAATACATGGAGACAGGGTCCCTGGAGAAGCTCCTGGCTTCCGAGCCTCTGCCCTGGGAGCTGCGTTTCCGCATCATCCACGAGACAGCCGTGGGGATGAACTTCCTGCACTGCATGTCCCCTCCGCTGCTCCACCTGGACCTCAAGCCTGCAAACATCCTGCTGGATGCCCACTACCACGTCAAGGTACGCACTGGACACTGTGCTAGGGACCCACCTTTGGGTGCCCCCCCATGGCTCCTGCCAAGCTGCAAAAAGCCTGAGAGAAACGGGCAGCATTCCTTTAGAGTTGGAGAAATGCCCACTGACCCAGCCCGTCTGATTCCCAAATTAAAATCCACCTGGTTTATGCACCACTTCGGTACGGTTAGGGAACTTGTGAGAATCCTCCTGGAATATTAGAAGGATGTAGTGAGCTCTGGTTTTGAGACCTAATGGGTCCTGCTACAAATTTTCTTGCAGCAGGGTCATGAGGCAGGTGAGAACAGGGAGAGAAAAGAGGTGTGAACCTCTAAAGTCTTTGCCACTTCACAGTTCCCGTGGTTGCCTTGTTCTAGGTCTTTGTCTGCACCACTAAGTGCAGAGGTCTCATTTACAGCTGGAGTCTGGAGAAGTCTTCCCAGAGGCAACTCATTTCCATTTGCTCAGAGCATGTACAGTGAGCAAGTATCTCTGTCCTGACTGTTCATGCATACCAGAGGTCACTGAAAGGAATTTTTTTGTGGCTGTAACAGCATGGAATTCTTTTCATTATCCGTTTCCAGAGTAAGCTTTCCAACTTGTTAGCCTTCTCTGCTGGAGGTTCTGTTTTGAGAGCTGGACTTGCTTTCTCAACTTCCTTTTTAGAGAGGAAAGAGACTGAAATTCAGTTTTTTCCCTGTTTTTTTTTAGTGTTCAATTATTTTTTTTTAGCAGTGCCATATCCATCTGCTCCCTATTTTCCTGGCCCCCTTGCTGATTAAGTGGCTTTGGTCTTGCCTGCACCATTCTAAACATGAAGTTTTCATTAAATAAAGACAGATCTCCTGATGTCATGAGAGGGTTGGAGCCATAAGAGGTGTGTGCCACTAATGAAATCACATCTATGACGGTCTCAGATTTTTTACTAGGCCTCTTAGTGATTAATTTCTTAGAAGGATTTTCTTTCTGAGGTAGGCGGCATCTACAGGTGGTCATGCTATTATGATTAGAACATCAGGATTTGAACTGTTCAAAGTCTGTTCTCACCCACTGGTGCTGAGAAGCCTTTGCTAAGTATTTATTTACTTTAAAGTTCATGCTTGCTTGCATAACTTCTTAAATTCCTAATTTTTGACTCATCCATGAGCCAAGATAGGAAGGCTGTGTTTTTCTCACTGTTTCAGGAGGTTGAAGTGCCTGACGTTCAGCCTATATCTGGGTGGTGATGTAACACAAGGGGGCAAAGTGCAAAATGTACAAAAATGGAAAAGCTGACATCCCTGAACTGTGGGAAACACATGAAGGTCTTCAGATCCTTTCCATGGAGTTCAGGAAGGAATGGTCTAATCCAAACCTTTTCCAGACAGCAGCCTTTTACATCCACAGGCATCTTGGAAACCCCTCCAAGAAGGAAAGCAGACACAAGAACCTATATGCAAAATAAGAGATGAACATATTCTGTGAGGCGCCTTCCCTTTAAAAATGTGGCCCCAAACCTTCTTTTTGCGTGACGTGAAATTTATAATTAAATTCCAGACCCTGCAGCTTGATTTAATGCATATTTCTTGCTGGAAGGCTAATGGAGCTGCTGATTGAAGTGTTTTAAAATGTCAGCATAATTTAGTAAGTGACCTGTCCCTAATAGAGTCCTAAGGTGAGCAAGGAGATGCTGCAGACTGTGAAAGAAGAGTTTGGAGGTAGGGAGGACTTTTACAAACTGTTTGCCCTTGAGCCAGGAAACACTCAGTCTTCCAGTGGAGAGCTTTAGAAATGCTGCTGTGCCATGCTGCAGTTAAATGCAAACACACCCTGCTGCTTTTTACGAGCACCACGCTCGCTGTGAATCCCTGAGCAAGGCTGGTGACTAAGGCAGAGCTGCTGTGCAGAACTTATCATCAAGTGGGTGCCTCCATATCGTAAAGCCTGCATGTTACATAAGTGTGTGCTGAATTTCATTATTGGCAGGGTAATTAGGAGGATGGGATTAGCCTGGGATATAGATGGACAGATAATAACTCTATGAAAGGCACGTTGGGGGATTCCCTGGTGATTTTAAATGTTTGTGTGTAACATGGACAGTGGAAGGTAAAGCTTTGCTGGTTTTTTGAAGATGGATGCATCCGTCTTCCCTTGTGAGTTGGTGGTGGGAGCTCCCTTCCCTGCCATGTCCTGCTGCCTCTTGTTTGCCTTAAACACTGTGCTTTCCTTGGCGGGATTATTCCATACCCAGGCAGCCTTTGCTAGCAGGGATCAGCCTGCTTTTTATTCCTTCATGTCTATATTTTACTTCTCTTTGTACCAACAAGATCCTTCCTTGCCCCTTTTCCCAGTGTTCCTTGTATTCAATCCTTCAGTATTTACATGCTGTCTGACATCTATTTCTTTGCTCAACTGGACCACATCTTTTGGGCTCGTTCTTCAGCTCTCCTGCCCTCCACACACATTCTGGATGTGTCCCCTGAGCTACTGGGATGTGGCAATCGCTGGCACAGGGGAAGCAATGCCACATTCCAGCACTGCTCTCGTGGGCTGTGAGTCTGCTCCTTCCCTGCTGCGATGTGATCTCTCTCCAAGGCCCTTGGTAGGAGAATAAACACCCCACCACGTGCAGAAATCTCATGCCCAGCCTGTTGCCAGCTTCCATGCCCTCGTGATCTCTGTTGCTGCTTCACAGGTTTCCTGCCTTCCAATATCTCACGGTCAAGAGTATTACTTTTTGCTCGGGTGTTTAAAATTAAACCAACTTGCAACTTAATACTTTTGGGCAGAAACATTCTTTTTGAGTTCTTGTTTCTCGCACTATCCAGCCTGGGTTTGTTGGGTTTTTTTGCAGCTCCTCACCTCACCATGTATATATTTGTACACATACACTCAAAGACACACATGTGTATATATGTGTGGGCTCATGCACACACAGAGAGACAAACCTCACCGGTTATTTTTCATCTCCCAGATTTCAGTTTTAAACAACTTGAAGGAGAACGAGTTGCTTTCAGCTGTGCACTGCTTTAAGCTCACTGTAGCTGCTTTTCTCCCCTCCCCAGTCCTTCAGTTTAAGCCAGTGTGAAGTTTGCTGCTATGTTGTACTGTGCTGGTGGTCTGGATAGATAGGTTGCCTCCATGGGCTTCATTTCTCTTTGTTTCAGCTGCAAAATTTCTGAGCATGGAGTTAGAAGCAGCCAAGTCAGATGGCAAATTCCATGATCAGAAAGCTTCTTCATGTAGGTTGTTAACTGTAGGTCCAAGTAATACCCAGAGGCCAGGCTGCTAAAGAGCAGTTGTCTGTTTTTATTAGACTGCCTGATGTAGGTAGCACAGCCACTTTTTTATCAGCTGCAATTGCTCTCCTGTTATTGCAGATGAGGAGAGCCTTTGTTTTGTGTGTCCCTTCTGCCTGTTTGCCACCCTTCCAGATCAAGGTTTCCATGCAGGGCTGTTGTTGCATGGCTCATTAATCCAAACCAACAAAGCTGGTTTGCACCTTGATCAATTCTCTGATTGATCTAATTGTGGTGGTGCAGGGGAGGGAACAAAACCATCCCTGTTACAGTAATGCAGATTCACGGTGGATTAAAATGGGTGTTTGGCTTTGGTTTGTGCTGCTTCTGAAAAGAGCATTACGAATGTCCTACCTGAGACAGGCTTGGAGGAGTTAAAGGTTTCAGGGCAGGTTGGAAAAGGATGGAAATACAGTCTGTTTCAGAAAGATTCTTTTTAGAAGCTAAGTGAAGTCCATTCATAATCGCTCAAGTAAAGGCATAGTTTTGAAGTGCAGGTTGTGTTGGTATTTGGAATTAATTACCAGTTGTAATTTTCAGTAGTCCAAATCTGTGACCTGTGCAAATTTCTTAAAATTCTTCAGGCACTTCTTAAAGAACAAAAATGTAAAGGCCTTTTTAACCTACCCCACAAAAAACGAACAAGGGAAACTTCCCCCACCGCCAGACACCCACATACCCCACAGACAAATGTGGGGGCACTCTCAATATCCCAGTGCAGGGACTTTGTACAGAGACAAATACTGGATGTTCCAGCAGCAATTAAAAATTAATCCAGTGGATTTGATGCAGAAAATCTTTTGGTGAACTCTGTCCCTGACTCCACTGCAGTGCATTCTTGAGTTTTGCTTGCAGAAAAATGACATAAAGCATCAGGAGCTGAGTGCAGAGTTCAGGGCAGTCTGTCAGGAGTCATCAGTTAAAAAAAAAAAAGCATTTTCCAAGCACTCATTTTGTTCCTGGCAACTAGATCCCTGCAGTGCTTGGGAATAGCTGACTGTAGTAACTGTTGTAATGACGTGAGCATATTTTCTAGTTTTCAAAAAAAAAAAAGAAAAAAAAAATTTACAAAAAATTTCTCGAAGCATCTAAAACTCTGCAAGTGGGTGTTTTTGTACAAACCAGAATGGAAAAATCCACGGATGGCAGAAGAAGAGAAGGGCTTGCATGCACGAGTTAAAAACAAACTAAACTACAAATAAATAAATAAATAAATAGAAATCTTCAGATCTTGGAACCCTTCGGTAAAGCGAGCGTTGCTGGAAGTGGGCAGGAAAACACGTGCAGCTCCCGTCCCTGCTCCGGCGCTCACGTGTTTGTTCTCATGCAGCCCTTTAACGAGTGGAGCTGCCTGAACACGAACCATCCCACTGTCTGCGTGGGCTCTGGCCAAGGCTGCTTTCTCTTCTTCCTACCTCCCCACCGCGGGTTTTGCATGGAGCAGCCCGTCGCCTCCGTGTCTCCTCTGCTCATACCGCGGGGTGCTTCTGAGGCGCCCTGGGACCCACCTGGAATGACTGATGCGAGGAGCCAGATTACGGATTCCCCCTCGGATGGCGGGGAAGGGCAGAGCCCGGGGTGGGCTGCAAGGACCAGCAGGGATGTGGAGGAAGGAGTGGGGAAGGAGTGCTCCACTTCCACTGCCTTCTCCAGCAAGGGTGTTGCAGAATGAGGTGCCTGGTGAGCAATTTAGAGGCAAAACAGGCAAATTAAATGGCTGTATCTTCCACCCACTGCACAGTTCCCACTGGTGTTTAAAGACCTTGCATGACTAAATACACCACACAGTGTGGAAAATTCACCCTAGAGGAACTAGTAAGAGCCACGAAAAGCTGTCTGCAGAATCTCAGGATTTTGTTGCAGCCTGCAAGATAACAATTCCTCAATTTCCAGTGCTTTCTCCTGCAGAATTTGATATGATTGAAGCCCTGCTCTCTCTACAGGTGATTTTTTTATTAATTGGCATAACACCCAATCCTTCACAGTAGATTGGGACAGTTCCACAAGGCGAAGCTCTTGCTAGGCCAGGGAGGGTGTGTGCTGTGTACTTCAGCTGTTTCTTAGTTTGTAGGCTGACTTTTTCTGTCCAGAGCTCTCAGTTCTGCCTTAGCCCCCAGCCTTAGATTCACACACCGTAGCGGGTGGCTCCAAACGCAGGAGCGTCACCCCACTGTCTGCATCTCATCTTTGTTTCTTACCTCACGCAGTAGGAAACAGAGCATTGTTTAGACAAAGAGGGAGGTGTGTGGCTTTAATTATGCCTGGGTTTCTTGAGGTGCATACAAGCCCGTGCTTCACGTTAATCAAAGGAGAGCAGCACTTTGCCACGTCGGATCCGTTCAGACTTGCAGCGTTCGGTTCATTTATTAACCTGACACCGCAGCCTGGTGTGATGCTGGGGTTGTGCTTTTTGTTCTCCTGTAGAGCCCCAGACTCATGCAGCATTTCCTGGGGTGGTCACTTTGGCTCTTCCCGTGGTGACCTGGCTTGTGGACGTGGGATTCTTGACTACTTGCTGCTTTCCTGGGCTCCAGTGCTTGGCTTGCCGAGTAGTGCAGCAATCCCTCTCTGAGAGTGTAGCTCTACAAGGATAAGAAACTATTCCTCCAGATGACTTTGCTTTTCCCTTTTTTCCCCCTCTTTTTGTTTTTTTTTTTTTTTTTTTTTTTCTGATGTGTGGTGGTTTTGTTTGTTTTTTTTTTTTTTTCTCAAGTCATTCCCACATTACCTTACACATTAAAAATACAGATGCACAACAGGTCGGACATACCTGTGTTCTAGAATGCAGGACTTCTCCAGCTTCTCAGAATGCCATTGCTGAGCTCTTTGTCCATGGGAGAAGTTCCTGCTGGAGCTGTGTGGGTTGCTTTGTTTGTTTTATGGCAAAGGGAGATTCCTTGCATGGCTGTGTAGCCTGCCTGTTCTCCAGGAGGCTGAAGCTGGCAGCACTTTTCTCCCTTTCCAGTAATGGACACATGTTACAACTAGTTTTGTGGTATCTTTAGAGAGAAACTTCTCAAAGTATAGTCAGAGCCTATTTAAAATAAAAAATAGCAAAGCTTTTTTTAATTATGCTTGTTGTTTTGAGGGAAAACTTTCTCAAAGGAGAAGCCTGTGAAGATCAAAAGGGGAATGAGTCATTGAAAAACCTGAGTATTTATTAGATAAAAAGAATGTATAAGTTAAGGGGAGGGGGAATCTTATCTGACATGCAGACTAAAATCAGTGAGCTCAGTGGTCCAAAAAGACTTGACTTTTCTTGAAATTTCCACTTGGCATAATCGACATTTTTGTCCAGTGGGAAATAAGTAAGACAAAGGAAATTCCTGGCCTATCTGTTTGCTCGATGATTGGTATGCCTTTGAGAGCAAATGAATGCATATTTGCTTGACACTTCAAATTAAAGTGGAGGTGTGTCCTTTTTATAAACTTGCTGTCACTTGTTGTGCTCATTTCAGCTGTGCTCGCTGCGTCACTGCACCAACTTGCTGTATCTCCTGGCTGCCAAAAAGAGTTCCCTGTATGGGTTTTTGGGGGGTGTGTGTGTTTCCATTTGGGTTTTTGTAGCACTTGGTGGCTCTGCCGTTGGGCTTGGTCCTCCTTGGCATGGTCAGTGTGACATTGATATCTGAAGGAGTGATTCTCCAGAGTTCTCTGGAGAGCCAGGACATTTAAACGCATGGTACAGCGTGAGGTTACGTAGGGAAAGGGGGTGGCAGGGCCAATAATTACATTAAAGTAGTTTGCAGTAGCTAAATTCAACTGGTTTAAATTACAATAAAGTGTCTTGACTGTTTGTTGTGTTTGCTAGGTAATGGGCTGACATGCTGCTGCTTGCACAAACTGCTTGCCTTTTTTTTTTTTTTTTTTTTTAAATTTCTTTTAGCTTTTTTAACAATAAGGAAAAACCTACCAGAGCATTATGCTTCCAGAGATGTTTTATTTGCTTAATATTTCTGAACAGCACTTCAGTATATTTGTGGGGTTGCATCTGTTTCTTTGCAGAAAATATTTTGTGAACACCTTGAAAGTCTAATGGTACCATGCACTTTTCTCACCCTCTTCCTCATCCATTTATTTTCTTTTTTTCCCACAGATCTCTGACTTCGGGCTTGCAAAGTGCAATGGTTTGTCCCATTCCCATGACATCAGCATGGATGGCTTGTGTGGCACGATTGCCTACCTTCCTCCAGAGCGCATCAAGGAGAAAAACAGGTGTTTTGACACCAAACATGATGTGTACAGGTCAGTGAGCTGTGACAACACCTAAATGCTCTTTTAGTAACCCCATAAAATGAGTCCTTTTAAACTTTTTTTAAGCATGAAACCCCTAAATCTGGTTTGAGCCTCATCTTGCAGTGTGTCACTTTTGTTTTTGCAAAGTCTTTGTAGGGTAGAGGCATTTAGAAAAACTGCAGGTGATCCTGGGTCTTGAAGTTATTTGTTAGCAACTGGCAACGGGAGGCACTCTGCCCACCTTTAATTTCCCTCTAAAGGTACATCCTGACCTACTTTCCAAGTCTGTGACAAAATTCTGAGTTATCTTCCTTGGATTTCATCACTAGGTCTTTGGCTCTTCTTTCATGGCAAGATTATTAGGAAAAGGAAATCACAGTTGTAGATTAAAGAGATATCTCTTACTCTAAATTAAATGGATTCCTTTAAAGTCATCTTGCAGGGGAGAAGCATTAAATTAAATCCACTGTAGTGCTTTCTCTGATTTTGTCAGTGCTGATGTGGAGTGGTTGGTTAATGCTACCAAGAACTTGGCAGCCTCCAGCAAGTCCCTTTGTTTGCTGCCTCAGTTCCTCCCTGCCAAAGCTAGACTTTGAAATCATGGTTCTTGGCTGCATCTTTCTGTGTCTGTGTGTGTGCTCATTAGCTGAATTAGATACAAAAGTGGAGGACAAGGAACACAAATTATACTTCTGTGAATATTTTAGTTTTGTTTAAAAAAATCCTAAAGTTTTTGCTTTTTTTTTTTTTTTTTGGTAGCTTTGCGATTGTGGTTTGGGGAGTTCTTACGCAGAAGAAGCCTTTTGCAGGTAAGTTGTGTGTTATCTTGGATTTTTTTTTCCTTTTTCCCATTGATAAGCACGCTTCCTGCCCCACCAGCCCTAGATTTTGTGCATGACCTCCAAATTCTGACAGTCTTGTGGTGGTGAACACTTTAAAACTCTCAAATCTGATCACAAGCTTAAGTCTTCCTTTGTTTTACATCATGAAATCAGAATTGATGAAGTCCTGTATTGCTTCAGGAGCCCTTGTCTTCACAATTTTGCTTCTGCTGGAGTTTGCTGCACATCTCCAGATCAGTGTGTGGCCTTCACAGACTTCTGATGTCTTGGCAAAGCCCACTTAGCAGGCAGCTCTGCTGTTGTTCAGCTGCTCTGTAGAGAGGTTCTGTAGTTCATTTGTAGATTGTGGGTACAGTTTTGTTCCTTTAAAAAAAAAAAAAAAAACCAAACCAACAAAACAGCTGTCTGTGAGAATAAGCTCTGTTCCACCCCACAGTAAATGCACCTCTCAACAGGCAGCTATTTATTCTTCGTGACTTTACTGTGTCTGTGACTGGCCTATGTATAGCAAACATGTCCCAACAAGTGCCAGTCTACTATTAATTTTTCTCCCAGTGAGAGATTCCGTTCAGCCCAGTGGTGGATTTACAGTCAGGAGCTGCATTGCTGCACCTCTTGATTTGTGTTCTTCTTTCACCTCTAGGAATAGTTCAGGTACCTGGTCTAAATAAAACTTAATGTTCTGCTTTCTTGTAGCAGATAGGGAAATCCAAAGAGAGGTAGCAAAGAATTGTTTGAGGTGGGTTTTTTCCTTTTGTTCTTTATCTTTAATGGGTGGAAAAAGAACAGTCACTTGCTGAAAATGGGTTTTTTGTGATACATGAGAAGCAGGTGTTACTGCATTGAAAAATATCTCATTGGAGAGGACAACCAAAAATTGTTTTCCCCTACTGATAAGAAATCTAGAAAATAAGGTGTGAGGACAAATGTTCAGCCTAATGCACTCTTAATGCTCTTAGAAAAAAGAGAAGTGATTCCTTTTGCTGGGACATCTAAATTTGTGTGCTTTTGCTTCACAGAGGAAAACAACATTCTACATATTATGGTAAAAGTAGTTAAAGGCCACCGCCCAGAACTACCTGCTGTTTCCAAATCCAGACCTCATTCATGTAATAACTTGATCAAACTGATGCAAAAATGTTGGCAAGATGATCCTGGTGAACGGCCAACATTTCAAGGTAAGATTTCCTCGTAACTTGGCTGCCCATTTATTCCTCTATGAGTCACGTTATTGCTCAGGACTCTGCTAATCCTTGGTGTAAACGCTGAGAAGCTCTGTGACAGAATAAATAGAGCACATTGTGTGGTGGAGACAATGATACAGGCCACTTACTCATTTGTGGAGGAAGGGATTATCTGAGGACATGTCTGACCATGACGGTGTTATGTAAACACGCCAGGAATAAATCTTGTACTGAACCAGTCGGTCCATTTAGTTAGAAATTGTGTTTATTTCTGATTGTGTGCGTCGGGGCATAGGCCAAGCTGGAGTTGTTGTGGTTTGCAGCGTACCAAAGCGTTGAAGGACGTGGCTCTTGAAATTTTTACTGTTTTATGTTGAGAGATGGGACTGTTTTCTTGTAACGAAACAGTTTGTACAGTCACTTCTCTGCCAGTAAAAGGCCTGAACTTGTCCAAAGCACCTGTAATGAATTCAGTGTGGCCCCTGTGTAACATCAGTCTGGTGTGACCGAAAATGAATTGTTTGGGCAGCCCTGTGTAGCCTTGGCTTGGCTGCACACTTGTGCCCACTGGTGAGGTGCTAGATGGAATGGTCAGGATTGGAGTCTTTCTCCCAGAGTATCTCAGAGCTTTTAAGTTCTATTGATAGAGACAGGCAGCAGGACATCTCAGAAAGTCACCTAAAAAAACCAAGCACTAAAACCTTCTCTTGTTTTCTCCAAAGAAATCACTTCAGAAACAGAAGCCCTTTGTGAAAAGCCAGAAGATGAAACAAAAGAGATGATAACTCAGGACCTGGACACCAAGAATGCCCCAGAACAGCAGCCTGAGGTATTTTGTCTTTTACTTCTTGTCCGAACTTGCTGGGTTTTGGGAGGAAAAGGCTCCTCTGTGACCTGTAAGGTCCTAAGCAACCTTCTCTTTGCTGCTTTTGAGCACCACCTTGCCTGACAGAAGTGACTCTTGCTGAAGGACTGGAATGCACAAATGACAGCAGGTGCATGGACCAGCTCAGGAAAACCTCAGGGCAGAACCAACTGCAAGTGCATCTTATTCTGTGGAGGGAGGGCAGGAGAGTTAGGAGATAAAGGCTGGAACTATGTGGGTGTGACTGATCTTAAAAACCACTGTAGACAGAAGAGCCACGTGCCTTTAGTGGCTCTGCGAGTACTGATGGAAGCTGCCCTCCTGCTTCTGAAAAATCTCTGTGACCTTATTCATAGGTTTCATTTAGTACAAATAGTGTTTAAAGGCTACCTGCAAACTGACAAATTTATGTATCTTCTGTAGGGCCTTGTGCTCAGTTTTGTTTGCTGACCTTTCTAAAATGCTTGTGTGCTTCTCTTGAAGGGGATTTGTGTACTGTCCCAGAAGAAACAGGAGCCTGCTCTACCATCAGTTAAGGATTACAGTCTCTCAGAGTTGTTGTCCCAGTTGGATTCAGGGATTTCACAGACTATGGAAGGCCCTGAGGATCTCAGCCGCAGCTCTTCTGAGTCCAAGCTTGCCTCCAGTGACAAGCGGCTTTCAGGAGTTTCATCTGTAGATTCAGCTTTCTCATCCAGAGGCTCCCTTTCCCTTTCCTTTGAAAGGGAGAGTTCAGGTAATGGTCAGGTTTTCCTTTGTAGTTGTTTGGACTGGGGCATGGGAGTCAATGGTTTGGAGAGTAGAATAACATTCTGGAAATTACTATTAACCTTGCTTTCTCTTGCTGTCAGCCCTACAAATTTGTTTACTGCAGGTAGTTATTTAAAAGGAAAAAATAAAAATAAAAAAAAAAAATCATGTGGTTCCCAAACATGATCTAATGAGAAATAATAAATCCCATTTACTTTTGTAAAGGAGTAAACTCCCATTAAAGCAATTACGGAATCAGTCATGTAGAGGTTGGTTGGAAGGGAGGTCACTACCTAGTCCAGCATCCTACTTGACATGGCATTAAAGCCACTGCTCAGTCAGGTCAGCTGAGTTTGTGGCTTTTTCAGTTATACTAAGCCTGAACCTGAGCACCTTAGCTTTTGACTCAAGCCACCCTCTCAGCAGCCCTGATGACCACTGTAATAAAAAGCCCCTCACTTTTCAGTCCAGTGCTGCAAACCTCAGACATTTGTTTTCCAGTTAGGTAAAAAATGGTCAGTGCAGGGAGATCAACTGCACCATCCTTCGGTATACATGCCACAGGAAACAGAGTTCATGGGGGCCCAAATCTGACCTGAAAATGATCTGGGACTCCTGTGGGGTGTGGGGGGATGGATTGCCCTGCAGGCAGCTCATTGCTGAAGCCATGGACAGGTAAGGTGTGATGAGTATCAGAATTGTGATGCTGTCTTTTCTATAGAATCTTAGAACAGTTTGGGTTGGAACGGACCTTTAATGAGCAGAGACACCTTCAAATAGATCAAGCTGATCATTTCTCAGGATGGGGCATCCACCATCTCTCTGAGTAACCTGTTCCAGTGTTTCACCACCCTCAGACGTCTTTTTCTTCCTTCTGTCCACTTAGATATTGGTACTACAGACATACAGAAGAGGAAGCTAACGGAGGCAATTTTATCTGGAGATACCAGCAAGCTGATGAAGATCCTCCAGCCTCAAGATGTTGACATTGTTTTAGATGGGAACTCCAGTCTTCTGCACTTGGCTGTTGAAGCAGGTCAAGAAGAATGTGTCAAGTGGCTCCTGCTGTACAATGCTAACCCTAACCTCACCAACAAGAAAGGGTCCACTCCTCTTCACATAGCCATTGAGAAGAAATTTAAAAGCATTGTGGAGCTGATCATGGCTAGGAAAATCAACGTCAACGCCAAAGATGAGGACCAGTGGACTGCTCTTCACTTCGCTGCCCAAAACGGGGATGATTTCAGCACCAAAATGCTGCTTGATAAGAACGCGTCCTTGAACGAGGTGGATTTTGAGGGCAGATCCCCCATCCACATAGCGTGCCAGTACGGCCAGGAGAACATTGTGCGGATCCTGCTGAGGAGAGGCGTCAACGTGAACATCAAGGGAAAGGACGACTGGGTGCCCCTTCACTATGCTGCCTGGCAGGGCCACCTCCCCATCGTGAAGCTACTGGCCAAGCAGCGCAGCGCCGATGTCAACGTGCAGACCGTGGACGGAAGGACCTCGCTGCACCTGGCCGCCCAGCGGGGTCACTACCGCGTGGCCCGCCTCCTCATCGACCTGGAGTCGGACGTCAACGTCCGGAACGGGCTCCTGCAGACTGCTCTCCACATAGCCGCTGAAACCGGCCACACCAGCACCTCCAGGCTGCTCCTCAAGCACGGGGCAGACATCGAGGCCGCCACGGCAGAAGGATACACGGCCCTGCACTTGGCATCTCGCAGCGGCCACTTAGCCACAACAAAGCTGCTGATGGATGAAAGGGCCAGCGTTGTAGCCAGAGGCCCTTTAAATAGGACAGCGTTACACCTTGCTGCAGAAAACGGGCACTCTGAAGTAGTGGAAGAACTTGTCAGTGCAGAAAATATCGATATTTCTGACAGTGAGGGGTTCACAGCTCTCCACCTGGCTGCGCGAGGGGGGCACGTGAAAACAGTGGAGGTTCTCCTGAAGCATGGGGCTCACACTGACATGCCGAGACCCAAGTGTCAGACCCTGCTCCCACCTGCTCAGCAGAGCAGGAGTAGCTCACTTTCTGTGTTGTTAAGCGACACTTAATCAGAAAGTGCCACGTGGTGCCTTTTTACCACTGTGTGAGGAGGCTGCGGGAGCTGGGCTCTTCAGGGCCTTTTCCAGCTGCACAGGGATGCACTCACCAGCAGTGGCAGCTGATGGACTGAGGTGTTTGAGTGGGACTGAGACCAGGTGCAACGTCAAGAGCTGGAGCCTGCCACGCCCTGGTCTGTGTCATTCATTCTACACCTGCTGGCCCTGCCTGGATCTGGACATTCCCCTCCCAAGGATGCTGTGAGAGAAGGATGCAATTTGTGCATTCCCCCTGCTTTTTTTTTTTTTTTTAAATGTGCCAAACTAATTTAAGAACTAACATTATGCTTTTTTTTATTTTCCTCAAAACTAAAAGAAAAGAAAAAAAAAAGATGGCATAGATTTCGTGGTTCATTGCAGTGATTGATATTTTGGGCTGAAAGCCTCCAGTGTAGAATAAGCACAACACCAATCTGCTTGAAATTAATGCAGGAGTTGAGGAAAGGGCTATTTAAGGTACAGTTAATCAGGTTTCTGCTACATTTTTTAATGGAGACATTGATTACAGATTTCCATGTACTCAAAGTTTACGAGGCAGATTTAATAACAAGGCAGGATTCCAAAAAATAATAAGCAGAAGTAAAAGCTTAACACTGCTGTCTTCATGTACAGTACTACCTTGTATGTATCCTGAGATCAGTAAGCTGGACTAAGTGCTTAGTGGTTTGTCTTAAATGATCAAGTCAAAAGCTGAAATTCATACTGAACTGGAACTGGATGGTCTGTTTTAACACCGTTGTACCAATTTGCAAAACACTGTTTGGAGGGGCTGATGACTAGAACTGATATACTGTGTATATAGGATTTCTACCTGTTGTATGCTTTTTTTTTTTTTCTACTGAAGAAAATAGATTGCTTAGAGTGGGTATGTTTTAATACACCTTTTAATGTCACTCTTTTCGAAGTACAAACATGGCCTGTTATTAATAAAAGACTGTGTTCCATAACTTGTCTGTATTTTGGAGTTGATAAAGCAACTAAAAACCCATTGACCAGCAGCAGCAGAACACAACTGTTTAGTGGTCATAGAACAGCCTGGGTTAGAAGGGACCTTAAAGACCCCCTGAGCTGGGCAGGGACACCTTCCATTCAATCAAGTTGCTCAGAGCTCCATCCAACCTTGCCTTGAATGATGCTGAAGCCCAAATTGTTGACATGTAAAGTTGCCCTCAGTTTTACATTCCCTACAGCTTTGCAGAAAGTAAGGAGCTTGAAGGAATGGGAGGTGTTTGTTATTTATAATAGAATAAGAATGTAGAGTAAAGCCTCACATAACCTGACCTTTCTGTGCGTAACACATCGATGTACAACTGGGATGGTTTCCTCTTACGCTGTAGCTGTTCATGGAGAATGAAATGGCATTAAAAAGTAGATGGTGAAGCCATGTTCATGCCACTACATACAATACCTCTCTTAGAGCATGGCAATCCCAGCAAGCTCCTAAAGCTGCTGACAGTGAAACTTTTCATTCAGCAAAAGAACCCTGTCATTTTCCTACTGCTTTCTTCCACGTCTTTGGAGACCAGTAAGGTGGCCATGTTTCATTAAGCTGTGCTTAATCAGTGTCTCAGTATAGCAAATTCAGACCACTTGGTCTCTCAAGCTTAAACGCTTGGCTCAGCCTAGCACACATCATTCCCTTCTATTTCACAGTCTCCTGAACAGTGAGATTAAAGATACTTAAATTCCAGTTCTTGCCTGAACTGCAAAAGAGCTGCAAGACCAGGTAACAGCAGTCTTGCACCTCCTAATAAAGGTGGTTCACACCAGCGAGGCAAGGGGAAAGTACACTTATAAAATGCTTTTAAAACGGCTCAAATGCTGCTTCGCCAGTGCATTCCTTCAGTGCCTAATAATAATAGTACATTAGCTTCTAATTAAACATGAGGCCACACTCATGAGTCTTTATTTCCATGCTGTCTTTCACAATAACAGGCACCAGCTATGCATTACAGAGAAGGCAACACAGCTGGCACTAGGCAAAGAAAAACCCCCAAAGGATTGCAATGACATGCTGCCAGTATTGGAGTGGGTACTTTTCGCTGTGAACCAGCCTTCCCTGGGGGCAGGAGGGGTGAGTGGGGGTGCTGAATGGGCACTAATGCAGCAATTAGGAATTAGTGTTTTGTAAAAGTCTCCTACGGGTGACTTTTCTAGTCGTATGTGCACTTGTCTGACTTAGCTGAAGTACCTGGCTGTTCACCTAAAGCTTTCAGGCATTTCTTTGTCTCTTTCCAGTCTTAGCTGTGTTCTTTGAAAAAACCCTGTAGGCTTGGGAGTTGGGTTTGAGGTGGTGTGAGACAAAGGGCTCCGTGGAGCTGAGCCTGCTCCAGGTCCCCAGCTCTGCTCCCTTGCAGCAGAGAGGGCTGACAGATGAACACCAACCCTTTCTGCTCACCTCCAAAACCAGGCAGAGGTTGTTTGAAGGGTTTCTGCAGACACTCTGCTCCTCTGCTTCCTTAGGGCTTCTGACCATGGCCCCAGGTGGCTATTCCAGCCCAGGGAGAAACGTAAGGAAAAAAGATACAGTGCAATGACGTTCTTGACCATAACCTTCACCTTTTCATCTCCAGATGTGGTTTTTCTGCCTGCACAGCTCTGCTGGCACAGTCTGGGTTCCTGCCAGCCCCCGCTGGTGCCGCCTCCCCGGGCAGGAGCCCCGGCAGCAGCGGGGAAGGTGCCTCACACCATCCCCGTCCCTCACTCCTCCATCCCGGCCTCTGCCCCCGGGGCAGGCAGAGCACAGCCCCTGCTGCTCTGCCTGTCTCTGCAGCAGTTTGTTCCCAGAACCAGGCAGCTTTATTTACCTGCTGCCGAGCGCCGTGTTTGTACAGGCCTCCAGAGGACTCGACAAGCCTGCGGTTCCAACACGGCGGTGGCGGTGAGGGGAGAGAATTGCTGGGTGATTGCAAAGAGGCCCCGAGGCAAACCTCAGCCCTTTCATTCCTGCCTCCTTCTCCTCTCCTCTCCTCTCTTGCACCACCTTGGCTCCACTCGGCATCAGGCTTGCAAAAAAAAACAAAGCACGTGGGAGCTGCTCTGCAAGGCCTCCCTGGGCAGAGAGGACTGGAGGAAGGGATCTCTCCTCTCCTCCACACTCCTTTAACCCCATCTGGGTGGAATAAGGTGCAGACCTCCCCATGGTTGTCTCCAAAAATCCCAGGCAAAGCCTTCAGGTGCCAAAGTGCTCACGGGGGTGCAAACCTGTGTTACCTCCCGGGCTCAGCTGTTGATCAGAGTCCATTGTCACTGTGCCTTCGGAGCGGTCATCCAGCCTTTCCCCTTCCTTGACTTCGGATGTGTTTCTTTGAAGGAGACCCACACAAGCAAGGAAGGCAGAGCTGTGGTTCTTTAGGCACCACTCCTGGGGGCAGGGGGTTGAGAGAAGATGCCCAGCTGCACTCTGCTTGTCTTGTTCTTTGGCCAAAACCACCTGCAAGTGCTCCCAGGTCTCTGCATGAAGCCTGTGACCACTTTGGCCACACCGGTTTGGTACTGGAGAGGGATGCATCATTCACAGCACCGCTCCCCTGCCCTCCCCCCATCTGTGCACCTGGGACACTGTTTAATCCAGGGCTGTGTTAAAATGCCAAACACAGGCACTCCTGTGGAATCACAGAATCGTTTAGGCTGGAAAAGATCTCCGAGAGCATCGAGTCCAAGCATTTACCCATCACTGCCATGTCCACCACTGTTGCCGACCCAAGCCAGGGAGAGACTCACACCTCAAAGCGAGCGCTGATTAAGCAGGGCAGGGTCAGAGCACAGGAAGCCCTTTCCAGGGGAGGTGGCACAGGCAGATCCCAACACGCCGGGCTGAGCGTCAGGGGCTGTCGGCAGCGAGACGCGGGGCTGGGAGGGCAGTGAGCTGTGATGGAGGCTGTGCCCCGGGGACACTGTCACCCTGGAGAGGCTGGCATGACACCCAGCTGGGCTGGAAAACCCTCACTGCTGCACCAGAGACGTCCTGAGCATATAGAGAAACACTCAGCAGGCGCTGGAGGAAGAATGGGATTTAAAATCAGTGCTGCCACTACTTTATTTACCTGGTGTTTTTGAATTACTGTGGGAGAAGATTTCAGGCTTTGCTCTGCAGTGATGTAGAGCTAAGACCATTTAAAAGCTAATAAAGAGCAACGTGTGAGCTACACAGAAACACCTTGTCTAAGACTCGAGTAGAAACATGCAGAAATGTTAAAACAAACACTACAGCTGTAGCAATGAGAAGGGGAAAGATGCTCTGCTCTCTCCCCTGGAAAAGCAGGCAGGAGCCCATTTGCTCTGCCCCAGAGGCACAGAGTAACCCTTGACCGTGACAGGAATAAGGGCCATGGGCCAACTCAGAACATGCACGAGGAGAGAAATTTGCCTGACAAGTCTCTCCCACCCCAGTCTCCATTGCCTGATCGGATCAGAGGAAATAAACCCTGGCAGAGCCAGTTTTCACATGAGTTCATGCCCTGACCCTGCCTCAACAGGGACCGGGTCCAATACATTTCCCTTTTATCTATTTAAGTAGGATTGCTTTTCTTAGTCCACTAACAGGCAAAACATGCCAAGTCCTGTGCTGAATTACTGATGTCTGCCATGTGTTTTAAAACCCCCAGTGAGGCTGGCTTTGCCCCAGCATTGCCTTGCTTTTGCACAGATGCTTAGCTAGGGGCATTGTAGGAGGTTTAGCAGGCCACAATTATAACTGACATTGGAAACTCCCATCACAGTAGCTACATCCAAGAGCACACGTGCAGTGGGGTTTAGGCATTTACAAAATCAAAGTCTAGACGTTTGTGGTGAATATAAAGGCTGACTTCAGCCTAACCTCTGCCAGTCTCAGCAGCTCACAAAAATCTACATTTTCTTAAAAAAAAAAAAAGATTTAAAATCTATTCAACAGACTAGGCCATTTCAGCTTGAAGAAGATGCTGGATGCCCTGAGATTAATTTAGCCTAACCACCAAGTTCCCAAAGCAGAAAAGCCTTTATTTCCCAAGTCTCAACATAAATCCAGATTCTGATGGTGATATATTAAAGAAGGTTGGTACTTCTCCATTGCTTATGAAGCCAAACTGCTGTTAGGATCATCTCTGTTCTCTCCTTATCCCCTGGGCTCCTGACACATTTCTCACTGCACCAATTCCCAGGGAAGAAGTTTGCTTTAGTGCAGCAAACCAGGGCAGCCAGTGCAGATGCAGACAAGCTTTCTGGCCACAGCTACAACCCACAGCCTGCACCTCCCTCCCTTTCACCAGGGCGGTGTTTTCTCTGCCAAAGAGGTCCCATCTCTGGTTCCTTTCCAGGGCAAAGCTCTTCACAGAGTTGGAAACTGAGGGGCTCACTCCCCACCCTTGTCTCCACCAGCTTTGGGGAAAGAGAGAGCTGCAGAACTGCTCCCGGCATCCCCACGGCCGTGCCAAGGACACAGCCCCAGACACGCTTTCAGCACGGCAGCCTGTGTTTCCTCCCCAAAGGCCTGCCAGGACGAGGCAGCTCTGCAGCAGCTCCGCAGCAGCCCTGTGCCCCGGCTGGCAGCCGGCTCGGCGTGTGCCGGCAAGCACCACGCTACAGGTGGCAAAGCCCAGCCAGCTTTTTGGCAGGGAGGCGGCGTTGCAGATGCCACTGGACTTTATCCATTCATGCCTCCTCATTAGTAACCAAAACAGCCACTCGAGCCAGGGTGAAGCCAGGGTGAGCCTGGTGGTGAAGGCTGTTGCTAACGAGCTGTGCTGGCAAGCACACCCAGCAAAGAGAAAGGGCTGGGGAGTCACCGTGGCTCGGAACCAGCCTGTGCCACTGGGAAAGCTGAGGCGTTCCTGATCCTACTCCCTCTGAGCTTCCCTTACCTCTCAATTAGTTTGCTCCTTCCTGGAGGAGTTAAAAGTAGAAATAAACAAAAAGGCCAACAAATGAGGAGGAATAGAGTGGCTTCTCTACAGATGGCAGAGGTGTGTGCCTACAGGAGGATCTCTTTTTCTGCTCACTGGGGTGGATGCTGGCAGCTGAAGGGCAGGAGTGAAGCAGGGCTGGTTTGAATCACAGAAGAGGGTGCAGTCCCCAGTGGCAGCCTTGGAAAGGGACTGTTCTGTCCAAAGGATTTTCAGGATTGCGCTGACAGTCTCTCTAGCCTGGAGCAAGCCAAGAAAAGGTGCCCCAGGGGAGGCTGTCATTCCTTTAACAACAGCAACCTGTTTCCAAGGGATTTTATGCATCTGACTCCCATTAAAACCAGAGGGACGCCGACCTATGGGACTTGGCCAGCGTTGTGCTTGATGCCTGCAGACACATCTGGAACAGCTTCTTCAAATGCCACCTCCCCTGCTCCCTCCTGGCCCACACCACAGCACCCTGCTCCAGCCAGTGCTCTACAGCATCCAGAAAAAGGTTTCAAATCATGCTGTTTCCATGTAAAATTCCCAGCACTGTGCTCTGAGGTGTGCCACAAGGGCCCCCACTGTGTGCCACTGCTTTGTCCCCCCTCTGTGAGCTTGCAGGCAGGGCTCTCCCAGTGTCACAGGTTGGCACGAGGGTCACAGCAAGGCAGTGGGATTTTCTAGGGAAGGACCCGACCCATTGATCCACCACGTCCGAGCTCTTTGACACGAATCAAAAGGGAAGCAGGACAGGGTGAGGCTGGGTGAGGAAGGAGACTACAGGGATGGGATCTCAAGCTATTCCAGCTTTTCACCGTGGCTCTTTCCTCACTGCCCTCACAGGGACAGCCAGGTGCACGTGCCCCTCCCTGCACTGGCACACATGTGCCCGCGCTCTGCCCGCACACCTGCACACACACTCGCTCACACGACACTTATTTCTTATTTCTGCACTGAAAATTAGCCACTTCTCAAGGCAGGGAGCTCTCAGCTGACTACATCCACCAAACTCCTCCAAGCACAAGCTGCTCACAGGCAGGGCCATCACTCTTTGCTTTCAGGACCAGACTAAAACCCGAGAAAGGAGACGTCAGTAACTCATTGCTGCTTGCTCAATGCTTTGCTGACCTGATCCCACCAACTGTTCAGTCCCACAGCAGTTTGCAGCTCCCCCCTCAAGCTACTCCATCCTATCTCCCTGAGGTCTGTCAGAGCATCCACACAGCTAAAAGCTGCCTTAGGGTGTGTCCCTCAAGGCTGCCAAAGGCTCGAGTGAGATGTATTGCAGCTCTGCCACAACCCTGTAATCCAGTCCCGTGGGACACTGCTGCTGTCAGAAAGAAATCAAATTCCATCTGCAAGAGAAAGAGGAAAAAACATCCACTTCCTCAGCCATGAACACTGCTATGTTTGTTCCCAACCCAGAAAGCAGAATCTGGGCAAGACCAGCATTCCTCAAATTCAGTTTTGCCTTTGTGTTAAAAGCCCAAGGAAGAATCAAATCATAATTCCTCTCTAAGCAGTTAGGAAGTACAGTGTTCATAGGGAAAATGCCCTCTACATCCCAGTCACTTATCACAGTGTCCACTTTATCTATAGTAAATATTTAAATGTTTCCAGAATCCTATGCTGTTCTTCAGCTACCATTTCAAAAAGTATTTATAGATACATATGTATTGTTATACATATTCAGACACATAAATATATGTGTGTGCATATATATGTATACATACACACATTAAAAAAACCCTTGAAAGCACTTATTTGATCACTCTAAAGACATCCTGGCTTTGGATTCTGCTTCTACCTCCTCTTGTAGCAGAGTAAGTGTCTTTATCTTCTCTCTAGCAGTCACACGAGACAGGATACAAACTCCTAGTGATTCCTCTACAATGATGCTTGTTGACACCAGCTCCAACCCCATCCCATCCCAGCAAACCAAATCCAAACCCAGGTGCAAGGACTTGGGTCCAAAATGCTCTGCCATCACCCAAAACTAAAGGAGCTGCAAGTAACTTACTATTGGCTTCATCTCTTTGCAGTGGTTTATTGTGGTTTATTTATACCAGGCTGGATGGAGCTCTGAGTAACCTGGTTGAGTTGAAGGTTCCCTATCCATGGCAGTGGTGTTGGAACTGGATGATCTTTAAGGTCCCTTCCAATCCAAACCATTCTATGACTCTTCCCCTTGTCCCCCAGCTGCCTTCTTAACCATGTTTTCATACCTGTTGCTCCTCTAAAGGTCTTTTTTTGGCCCATAAAGAAGGTATTTACCAAGTGTTTCTTAGCTCCATTGCAGACATGTGCACACACAAAGTGTTCAGTTGCAGAGCTACACTGCTTTTTACCAAGCCTCTTCCTGCCCTTCTGCTGTTTTCCCAAGCTCTGTTTGTTTCCCTAGGTTTGCTCTAAGGCCCTGAATGTATCCCAGATTAACAAAATTCACCAGAGACCATGGTACAAGTGCCAAAAACTTCCAGCCAAGTGGATCAAGGCTCCCAGCAAAGTTAGCTTTATATCCCTCAGCTACAAATATCCCCTTGCCCCCTCCCAATGCCTGGTGAGTGCTGGGGGCTCTGTGCCAAGCCCTGGCCACTCCTCACCAGCCACGCTGTTGTGTTAGAGGATTATGGCTTCCTCTAAGGTCTCCTGAGAGGCTTCAATTATCTTCCTTGATCAGATATCAAGGCTCCTGTGCCAGCAGTGAGCAGCAGGAGCAGATCCAGCCACAGAGAAGATTCGCTCCTGGGCAAGGCACTGTGTGTCCTGCAGGGAGAGTGAGCCCCAGCACCTCAGCACTGCAAAAAAGCTTAATTTCTGGAGAGGACTGTTTTAGGAGAGGCACAGCCCATCCCCTGAGAGATGCTGGGGCTTTGGGGGCAGCTCTGCTGCTCCCCAAATGGCCGTGGAATTTGAGTGAAATGGAAGACGGAAGTCACTGCTGCTGCTGGAGAAACCTGCCAGAAGGCCAGAGCCAGCCTCAGCTTTTGGGTTTGGCTCCCCCTCCAGTGCTTTTAACTCCTTAAAGCTCTTCCTGAACAACCAACCCAATCCTCCAGTTTTGCCCAAAAGGCATTTTGGCTGACAGCAAGGAAGATGTCAGTACAAACACCTCCGATGCCAGCAGAGCTTGGCTGCAGATCCGAGTTGTGACACGATTAATACCTAATAAGGATCTAAATATTATATTGTGACACACATAAGATCACCAGGCTTCCACAGAATATGTTGTTGTTGAGGAGCCAAGAAATAATCCTTTAACCATGGATTACATTTAGTGCTATTTGATATCCCATCCTTCAATCAAGCCATTAAAAAACCCAGGAGAGGAAGATTTCCTCACCAGAAATGCTCACATCCAGGTGAGATATTTTCTAACACACATACAATAGGAAGTTATGAGGCTCTCCAAGGAATGGCTGCTCCAATCTAGTGCCTACTTTGTTCCTAGGCTACATGAAATGATGATCCCTTGTCTGAAAAAGGTCATTAAGCTGCAAATATATCTGTTCTGTCTTTCTTCCAGCTCAGTCTTGGCTGCAAACTTCACCCACCAGACCTGATGCCCACATTTGGTGTTCCTTGAAGCAGCACTTGCAGGGGTGTTGTCACTGCAGGGTGACCCAGCTGTACCTCCCAGGCATGTAGCTGTGCCTGCAGTCACCACATGTGCCGAGGGTCCAGCCTGCTCTTCCTTTCCTTAGGTGTGCCAGCTGCCACTGGAATGGTTCTTCAGCCTCTCCTCACCTCCTGCTCCTCTTCTGGGCCCTGTCCTTTGAGTCGTGGTGAATTAATGCATCCAGAGCTGAAAGGCAAATCCTCAGTGACTCACAGGGCAGTGGGGGAAGGAGGGAAATGAACACAAAGGACAGCCCATGTATCTCAGCCCCCTCCAGTGCAGATTTTTTTCTCACCTCTGTATCCTGCAGGGCTGCATTCTGATCTCCAGAGGCTGGAGGCAGCAGGTGTCTGCTTCCCTGGAGAAGCTGTTCCAGTGTTTTTTGGGAGTACAGCTGGCAACATCCTCTGTAACTTGGCCTGTCTATCACCCAGCACAATCACTACAGGCTTTTTCTCTCTCTCCCTGCCACTAACAATGGTCCCCAGGGTTCCTTCTTTCACTTCCTCCTATCTTTGCTGGGCTGAGTTATTAAGGCTCTCTCTCTAGCAGCAGCAAAATGAGGACAGACATGGCAAACTTAGGAAGTCAGGGAAAGGAAAGCCAGTGCCTGCAACAGAAATGTGGAGGAAGAGGAAGAACAAAGAAGAGGGCTGGAAATGAAAAGCACATTGTGGAATTATGCAGCATCCCTGTAACAAAATCAGTTATACAACTACTTGTGAGGGCACCTATTTGCATTATTCATAGGGTATTAATTACACAACTCTTAATTTTTCCTTTTGAGATTTTGCCATTACAGCTCAACACCTGCAGTAGGTAACTCAGCAGCGTTTTGTTGCCTCCAACACAACCTATTCAGTTTCCTCCTCCTCTTTTCTTTCCCTTGACTCCCATGGTTTGAACCAGCCATTACATCTTTAATGTTCCTGTACCAAAGTTGTTCTCTGCAGAGAGACAGCAAGACAGCACCATGATATCACCTGGTGTCAGATAACAGCTGCCATCAGCTCTCCACCAGGTGTTTTTCTGACAGCTCCTAACAAAAAGGAGCTTTGGGGTTTCTTTTGTTTTCCTCTGACTGCTGCATCTCTCCCTGGCATCCTCTTACCATCCCTTCCTGCTCAGCACGTGCTGGATGAACGTGGATGTGTGGTCTCAGAGGCTGTTCCAGATGTGACAGGGGGCCCAAGGAAGGGCTCAGCCCACTGCCTGAGCACAGCATACCAGCTCCTCAGAGCTGAAATCCGTGGCACCAAGGGTCTAAGCATCACCAAGGACTCAGAGTCCTCCCACAGCAGGACCAGGCAGCAGTGCAGGGTGTCCTCCCACACATCCCTGGTCAGAGGCTGGACTCAGACCACAGCAGGTAACATGCTGACCAATTAATTATTGAGAGTACCAACAGAGGACCTAAAAACCACATTGGCAAGGGCTAGAAATAAGTGACCAAGTCAGACTCTATTAAACCAGGGTGAGTAGGGCTGCTCAGCAGTGCTCAGTGACTGTTGTTTAGGTTGTTCATTAAACATACATTTTCATAGCCAGCTGGAATGCAGCACACCCAACTTCAGGTGTCCCTACGAGTGTGCCAAATCTCCCCCAGCAACGAGTGGAGAGAAAATGAGGAAAACACAGTGTATTCATTCATCCCATCTTTCTCAGCCTCTGGGTAAGCTGAGTGCCCTGCACTGACCAGAGGGAGAGCAGACAGCCCAGGTGAGCCCAAGAGAACTGGGCTGGCTGAAGGAAGGAAAGCCAAATCCCACACAGGCTGCTTCCATTTTGTTGTTAAAACAGCCACAGCGATGAGAAGCTCCTGGGACACGCCTCAGGATATCACTGGAGCTATGAGAGGGTTTTGGTGTGGGAGATGGAGCACTGGGTCTCTAAAAGGTTGGAGATATTGGCTGAGGGTGTAGGGAAGGCTCAGAGCTGAAGGCATATGTCAGAATGATCTTTTGGGTGTATTGAGTTTTCATGGCAACATTTTGGGAGTTGGGGGTGGCTGCTATGAGAAGCTGCTAGAAGCTTCCTTTGTGATCAAAAGAAATAACCTGAGCAATGTTACCTAGAAGATGGTTACAAGCCAATGGTCATGCTACAAACAAGTAACTAATTCCAGCCTTTCCAGTAGCACTCAACATCCATTTATCCTAAATGAAGGTATTTGATTCAGCATTCCTGGCACCAACAGTCTGCCAAGTTTGCCACTCATTTCTCCTCACAATGAGGAAAACTTCTGCTTTTCTGAGACCTAACACCCATCTTGCCCCTTTTCTTAAGCCTAGACCACAACCCTGTCTGCTTTTATGCTGTAGTTTTCTCTTCATGAGGTGCAAACCATAATACCTGATCAGTATATATATCTATATCTCTCTCTATATATAGATATATACACAATGAGTTGAATCTGGCCCAGAATAATCAGCACTGGATTACTCCAGGAGGCACTGACTTGTTTTAGCCTTACAATAAAATCTCATCTGCCTTCTGAGCCAATCAAAGATAATTTGCCTCCACATAAATCAGCCCTTATCTTAGCCAGACAGGCCCTGCAGATGCTCGTGTTATATCAAACTCCTCAGCTTCTGCTCTCAACACTCTAACCCAGTGATGTTGAGCTGAACCAAAGTGAATTATGACCCTTTTGCCCCAGGTGATGCTGACTCTTCAGTTTTACAGGACTACAAGAACCAAACAGAAATTACAGCTTTGTGAGCAGCCTGAGCCCTAATGACGGGGTGATATCCTCGCTTACAAGCCCTGAGTTGGCACAAAATGAACGAGAACTCTTTACCCACAGGGTAGCCATCCTATTTTTAAATGTCCATCAGGACATAGCAGAGCAGAACATAAAGCCCAAGAGATCTTCAGCCCATGCTAAACCAACCCCTAACCTGTTGCAGCATGGAGTGAAAGACCACACTGACTCCAGATGAAGGATATGGCAGAAGCATGAACTTTACTAGTTTTCAGAAGGGTTTTTATAAGGTAGATGGCAAAATGTGCTAAATGTCACAAAGCCATTGGTTCTGTGTGCTAGCCAGCCCCTAAGGGGCAGGCCCAAAATCTAACACATAGCAGAAAGTTGTTTTCCTAACTGAGACATCTCTATCACAGAAAAACAATTTGCAGGTGCAAGAAATCTACAAAACCAGTAATATTATTTTGGCTAGAATACATGGGAAAGAAACAGTTCTCACAGTACACTGTGGAGCTGTGATTTTCCTAGCCAAAACTTTCTCAGCACCAACACTAACCATCCTTTCTGCCATGTTTTTTTTTTTTTCAAAACACACCTGAACAAATCACAGATCAACGTTTTCCCTGAGGATGACACCCTCGCTTTTGCTTGTTTGGCCTTGCAGGCACCCGAACGTACTGATCCATGCAACTTCTTTAGTCCCTTCATTTTCCACATGGTCCCTCAGACTCAGGAGCCTCAACCCCCCACCCACATGGCACCAGTGCTAATCTAAGCCCAAAGGCAGTGGTAACGCCCCAGAAAGCTCAGGGCAGGGCCAGGGCTTCATTCAGCAGGAGTTGAGGAGTTTCCTGTTTTACCATAAGGTAAATCCAGGAGCCTGGGATGAGAGCCTGCGCAGCGTCCTCAAGGGATTAGTGTTTTTCATAAGGATGAGCTCCCAGAGGTCCTGTGCTAAGATGAGGGCCAAGATTAGGAACAGCAGGGTTGGTGGAGCCCAAGTGATCCACAGAGTTCACAAGCAGGAGGAGGGCTGGCATTAAGACAAGCCAATGACTTTTGGGCTATTTTGGGATGAGGCAGGGACTCCCACATTGGTGTCTACAGGCACACTCTTAATGCTTGGGTTGGCAGAGCCTGTTTTCCTGCTGTAATTGGCCCAGTGGGAAGGCAGGATGGGAGCTGGTGTCAGGCTTGTTTAGCCTTCCTCACCATCACTGTCTGGCCAAACTCACCATCAGCTCCACCCATGGGGCCTTCCCAGCTCCTTTTTCAGGCCACACTGACTCCACTTTGCCCAGTGCTACCAAACCTCCAGCATCTGGTGTCTCCTAATCACCCCTTGGCAAAGAGCAGCCCTCTGCTGCATACCAAAGGAGGAGGACTGGGCAGGATTAGGGATCAAAACAGTGCATGGGAGATCTCAGTCTGCTTCTGAATCACTCAGGGCTGAGAGGCTGGGATTACAGATGGTGCCACTGGAAGCCAATAGTTTCTGCTTTTTTTTTTGCCTTTTTTTTTTTTTTTTTCCTTTTTTTTTTCTGGGGCTGGGATGGTACTCCATGGCATGGTAGTTTTTAAATACAGGGTTGGCACTTTATCCCAAAGTCTGCGCCAAACGATAAATCCTGGAGATTTGCATAAACACTGGTGTCAGTCTGGATGGCTTCTACGTAACTGTGGGGCATGTGTGGATCTCCTGGATATACAATAGCAGGAGCAAATAGCTTAATAGGTCTGTTGTGAGTAAAGCCTGCATCAAAGGCTGGAGTTGAAGGCCTGATTAAGAAAACCGAGGGATGAAAAGCTAAGCTGATTTACACATTTTGCAACACCTCCCAAGGTAGAATGAGGGCTGCTGGTAATAGCAGCAAGCGTCTCCTGGTTTGTCTTGGGGCACAAATTGTTCTCCAGACAAACACAGGCAAGCCTAGAACTGGGCCTAATATTAGGGAAGGAGACAACTGAAGACCTCTTTATTGTTGTTTTCACTTTAGCTCAGGGCATTACAGTGGCTGCTGTCCTGGCAGGAGATTATCAACACGTTCAGCACTCGCTGCCTGGCTGGTGCCTTGGGTTGATCAGAATGCTGCAGTCAGCACCCAGACAGTGGCACCTTTTCACTCAGGCCCAGGAGATCCTCAGGGATGAGTTCAGGTTAACACCAGAGCCACCTGCCCTCACCATCACCACCTCTGCTCCTCAGTCCTGGCACGAGAAACCATCTCTGAACAAGCTCTGCTGCTCCCATGGCACCACCAGCCAGGCTTTGTGTCCCTTGCTCCTGCTCCCTTGTTATCCTGTGCTCTTCTGCAGCACAGGTGTGTCCTGACACCCACTAGACAAGATATATCCAGGGAATTTATCCAAATCATCAGGGGAACTGCTTGGGAGCTACAAATTCCAGAGAACACATCCTGCTCTCCCCCCACTGCCCCAAAAGCAGATGTTGGCTTAGATGACCTGTCTGAATTTTTCCATTCCCAATTAATTCACTTCAAAAATGAACAATTTTTTTTTTAAAGTTACTAACTGAAGCCTTGTCTCGTTTTTAAGGTCATTGTTATCTATCAGAGTTGGAGAACCTCTGTTGACTCTGAATAATTGCCTTTCTACTTCCAGCTGGCATTATTGAAAGGGCTATTGAGCACGGAGCAATATGAACTTTGGTTTATAAAATTTACATTTTATTACAGTATTCTTTCACATGGGAGGTACCTCTGCCTCATTTATGTACCCCTGTCCACCTTCATGTGCAAATGTATTGCTCATGAATTTTAATAGATATTGGAAATGCTCACTGGAGTGAGAAGAGTCTTTTCTCACTGGCCACAAACACAATATGACAGCACTAACATTTTTTTCCACCCTGCTCTTTTTTTTTTTTTTTTTTGATCCTGGCTTCTTATTTAATAATAAACCAGGCTGTGAACACACTGACTCATCTCTTGTTTTCTCAAAATAGTGAGAAGTTTTATTTATTTTTTTTAATCAGTAACTACCTGAGAGAAAGGAATGCCTCATAAGATAAAGACATTTAATTAGTTTGTTTGCTGTTAAGAAAAATATGTAGGTGGATGTGGGCAAAATGCCAAGCCAAAGTGGTCTGGCTTTGCTGACAGTTCAGCAAAAGAAAAAGATTAGACGTCATGGAAAAAATTACTCCCTGAACAGGAAAAGCTGGACATGGCACATATTTCTCTTCATGCTCCAGCTTTGTAACAGTAAAAGGAACCTCTAGCAGTAGCTAACAGAACGTATTTAGGGTGCAAGAGAACTGCAAGACAACAAAGCTGGCTGAGTCACAGGGCTGTGGCAATTACATGAGATTTCTTTCAAATATCTTATTTTTCATTAGTATTAATATTATTTTAGCAAGACACATATCCCTTGTCTCCCCAGACTGCACAAAGGCCAACATGTCAGCACTGCTCAGGGCACTGTGAACCTTTGGCTTCACTGTGCACGTTTGGGAGCAGACCCAGACATCAGGATACTTTCATTTATAACTCAGAGCACACTACAAAGCTGAATAACCTTTTGGAACCAGCTTAGCAAACAAACAGCACCGTATCAATCACCCTAATCTTGATTTTAATGCTGTTCGCATTCCTGCGGACACCAAACACTCGAGGTACATTGTGCTGGAATCCCAAAGCACAAACAAATCCAGAGAGCCCATAACATAGCACAAAATTCTATTTAGAGTTTGGCCATTCTTGCTGAAGGCCAAATTTGCCACTGGACATCCTCTGTACCCTGATCACAGCTGGGTCCTTCTGGTCTGCTGCTGCCTAGGAACTGTTCCCCACACTTGAGTTTGTGCCACATCTGAAGTGGGGTTGTGCCTGTCTGTACCAAACTTGTCTCCAGGGACTGCAGGGCATTTCAGACAAAGCTTTCCAGCTGGCTGCTGCATCAGGAAAGTCTACCAGCATGTTTTGTATACAGTATCATAGTGCCAGTCATCCTTTACCCTTTAGACTTTTGTCCCAGATAACAGCCAAACAGCTCCGTACCTTTCCTGAAATCCACGATTCTTATTGTGGTGACATGGCTTTTTTTATGATCACTCAGTTCACTCCCACCTTTGGATTGTTCAATCCATTTCTGTTAACCAGGAAGGATACTGAAATAGCCAGTCCATTATTAGCTGCCTCCCATTTCTGAGGTGAGTTGTCTCTCCCATGTTGGAGGAACCTGGCCACACAACTGCTTCTCCTGTTGACCTCCTTCTCCTGACCTTTGGGAGAGTGAGATGTCTGTTTACCACATGGTCCCACCCTCAGACAGTCATGATAGGGATTTTTTTATTTTTTTAAATCACCATGCATCCTTTTCCATACTGTAGGGGTCTGTTACAGACCCTCACATCAAATTACCTTGGTTTTCCTTTTTATAATTGAAGGGTTTGTGTGCCTGACTTTTAAGAACTTTGTGAGAGTTTCTTTAGAGCCACCCAAGGCAGGTGTGTGTAAAGGGCACATTTGTACACATCTCCAGGAGAAACTGAACCCAGTGGGAGGCTGGTTTTGCAGACCAGGTCTGACATTTCCAGCAGCAGTCAGTGATGGCACAGGGACCCTCTGGACAGAAGAGGATGAATATATGAACCGATAACAGGAATTTACATCAGGTCAAACACCACGAACCACGAGCAGATTGAGAATTAAAAACAACCAGCAGGTGAATGACCTGCTCCCCAAACAGCAGAGAGAAACCTGGCTGTCACCCTCTCTTCTCCCACAGGATCTTGCCTTGCATACACTTATCCCATTACAACTTCCCTTTGCCCCGTGCCCCAGCAAGACTCCCAATCTGCTCCCTTACGCAACTCCCTTTTCTCTGGGAGACAGGATGGGATCCCTACCTCAACAGGCAGCAACTGGCTCAGCACTTCTGGCTGCTGAGGCAGTAACACCGAGGGCAGTGCCCACACCAGAGGCTAAAAGGGTGGGTCTGTGCCTGGGAAGACACAGCTCAGGCCCCAGTGACAGCTTTGTCCCTCAGCACGGCACTGGCAAATCTTCCACGCTTCCAGGCAGGGTTTGCAACTGGTTATTTCACCCTGCACTGGCATTGCATCAGGACTGCTCTCAGACACTTTAAACCTCAGCTGGTTACTCTTCCTTTCAGGCATGGCAGGAGCAGGGGGAGAAAAGAGCAAGATGAGTTCTGAATTTTCTCCTCCAGGAGAAATTATAAATGAAATCCTGGGTTAATAAATTGGGTTTACCCAATCTGGCTCCCTAGCATGAGGCTAAAGGCAGCAAGTTCTGCCTCACTACATCCACGTGGCTTGGCCAGCTGCTGACACAAGTGTCATTTTGCAACACCTTACCTGTACACACAGAAGTGTGGGCCTCCCTCCTCTCCTGCCATTACCCTTGCTCTTCTGATGAGCTTCTCCCCTTCTCCCTCTGCTGTAACCACAGGTGCTGTTTTCCACCAGGGAATTTCCCCGTGGACACACAGCTCCCATTGCACAGGGCTAGGCCGGAGCTGTTTCCTTGCTTGGCTGATTTTGAAAGCTGACTCTTGAGCACAGAAGTGTAAAACCTCCACCCTGACAGCAACTTCCCCAGCGTGGTGCCCTGCAAAGTCCCACCCTGTTCCTCATCCTCTCTACTGATCTTCATCCAGTCTCTATTTCCACTCTTTTGTCCCAAAGGATTGTCCTGGACTCCCGTTTCCCCACTCAGAGAATGACTTGGGTTGGAAGGGACCTTAAAGACCATCTTGTTCCAACCCCCTGGGACACCTCCCACTATCCCAGGTTGCTCCCAGTCCCATCCAACCTGGCCTTGGGCACTTCCAGGGATGCAGAGTCCACAACCTCTCTGCCTCACCATCCTCACGGGGAAGAATTTCTCCCAAATATCTAATCTAAATCTGCCCTCCTTCAATTTAAGGCCAATCCCCACTGTCCTATCACTTCATGCCCTTGTGAAAAGCCCTCCACCAGCTCCCCTGTAGCCTCTTTAGGCTCTGGAAGGTGCTCTAAGGTTTCCCTGGAGCCTTCTCTTCTCCAGGCTGAACACCACCCACTCTCAGCCTTTCTTCACAGGAGACAGCCCTGCCTGTGATCATCTTCGTGGCCTCCTCTGGGCTCATTCCCACAGTTCAGTATCTGGTGTGGGGGGCCCCAGAGCTGGGTGCAGAGCCCCACAGAGGTGCCACGTGGGGGCTGTGTCATCCCTGGGGGCTTCAGGCTCAGCAGGCTGAAGGATGCTGGATGTGGGGCAGGGAGGGGCACAGATCCCAGTGGCTGCAGCCCTGTTCTCATCCCAGGGCTGCGGGCATCGCACGAGGTCTGGGTGGTAGGGAAATAGAGACTGGTGTGTGCCACTGCCAGAGACACTGGGAGGGAGCCCTGCGTGGCCTCAGGTGAGGAAAAAGTTTCTCACCCCACTTCAGCTGAACAAAAGCCTTTCTCCTCCACTTTGCTTTCTGCACTTTCCCTGCTCAGGCCAGCTTTATCTTCACTGCACCCACACAGAGCATTCAGCCTTGTTATTAAGCCTTTGGAGGCTGCAGCAGACACACAGCACATTATGTGAAAAGCACAGGAATTAATGTAATTGTTTTTGAACAGGGCACAGTCTCCAGCATCAATTAAATACTTCAGGAAAAGGCATGCAGGGGAGATAATGGTAGGAGTATAAAAAATGGCATCAGGCAAAAGAACATGTATTTCTGGTTAAGGGGGAAAAAAGGCATCAAGAGAGGAAGCCTGAAAGAGCCCTTACCATATTAAACTTCACCAAAATAATTAATGAAACTTTTTTGGTGAAAATTAATATAATATATTAGGATATAATCTATAAATCTATATCTATAATATACAGATTTGAGGACCTAAAAAGCCTTAACATTCCTTATTTTTATCCATTTAGCATGTTTTGGTGCACATGGCAAATCATATATTTATCTTGAGAAACCTTAGGTAGACAAATTGGCTGATCAGATGTTGGAAGTGGAATGGAAAAGAATCCAAAAGTGGGAGGAAGCATAAAGAGAAAATGTTTCTTTTTGCTAGCATACAGTTGGATATATTAAAAGTGCCAATTAAAAATGGAACAGGAAGAAGAACATTATTTTCATGAAATGAATATAAATTCTGAGCAAATTACAGGTCTTGCCCTTAAAATAACCATCCCAAACCCACTGCAGAAATGTAACCCCATCTCCTCCCATCATCCTCAGTACTTCTGCTCTTTCTCCCCAGAGATGATTTGGAGGTGAATAGGGAATTTTCTGGCCACAGGAGATGTGGGAACTGTTTTAAAGGTATGAGAAAGCTCCACAGGAATTGCAGTACTGAGGGAGAGAGAAATGAGAGAGGCGAGAAGAGTTGAAAACACCTCCCTAAAGAGACAGACCTGACAAAGCAAGGACAAAAGGGTGCTGGGGAATGGGAAGCTGACTTAAGCTGTGAGCAGTGATGACCATTTCCAAAACCTGATGTTTACAGTCACGAGTTCAGGCTCAGCTTTCACTGCAGTGTCTGTCTCCCCAGTGTCAGCTGGGAACTGAGTGAACAACCAGCACATTTCCTGCACGGTTTGCTCAGGAACAGCATCAGTTACTTATCACCAGAGTTTATTTAGACACCGAGTAACGAGCTTGTCATGTGAGTGGGTCAAAGGCACTGCTTGGAACACAAGTATTGATCCCAAGATATCCCCTCCCTAAAATTGCACATTATTAAATATTGACATGAAGAAAAAGAAACTGAAAAGAAGCTGAATCTGGGTCATTTTCCATTCCTTAAGTTGCACACAGTTCTTTTCATCCTTTATATCACTTTCTCGCTGCCATTGAAATATACTTTTTTTTTTTTAGCTCATCTTTTTCCCTAAAGGCCAGCTTGACTTCTCCTGCCTGTTCACATGCATCCACTGACTGGCAGATGATAAAAACCTTCTTCCCACTGACAGAGCAGAACAACCAGGCTCCTCTGCACATCAACAGCCTGAGATTAGAGCAGGAAAAAGAAAAGAAAGCAAGAACTATTATGAGCACACAGCACACTTGGAGAAAGTTATTTATTTCCAAGTTGTGCAGCATGAGGCCAGTTTGGGCACTGAGGTCTCTGAAGAAGGCTCAGCTTTGAGGGATCTCATTTCCCAGAGCCAAGTATGGAGGAGTGAAGAGGGTTAGAGGGGAAGGGGCATATTCTGAGCCATGACTGAACCACATCAGAATCCCCACTACCAACAGCAGGACGGGAAAAGCTTTAATTCTGACAAAGAGAATCGAGTCCCCCCCTCCCTTTGGGGCTGGAATGGTACAGTGGGGAGCCCTGGTGCCTCTGTGTGTCCTCACAGACACAGTAAGGTGCAGCTTCCTTGCCAAGGGCAGCTTATCAGCCAGGCAGCCATGAGAAAATGATAAAGGCCAATATAATTACTCCTGCTTGTCTCATGCCTGGGTAGATATTGTGGGACTCATGCTCAGCTGTGCTGAGTCCCATAAAATCCATCTGAAGCCACCCTGCAGCTCCCAGGTGAAACACTGGGCACTCATGTGCTGAATAAAGGTGATCAAAACATCTGAGAGAAGAGTTTTCTACTAAAACAACAACAACAAAAAGTAATTTTAAACAGGATTAAATGTTTTGCAGAAATGGTTTGATATAAGTGTTATCAAAAAAGCAAGATAACAAACAATTTTTCATATCAACAAAATTAATGAGAAAATTGTTTTGATAGGGTGATTTTTTTTTCAGCTACGATTTCTCTATTAAAATCTGTATAAAAGTAGAGTATAAGACACCTGTACTATAAAAATGGAAGGTTTCTGGAAAATTTTCATTAGGAAGAATTAAGTTTTGTTTTGCAAGAAATGCAGGCTTTTTTTATTCCTACACAGTATTTAAGTGTCAACACTAGACTTCAGAACAGAAGTACTAATTTCTCAGCAGCTCTACCACTAAGAACATGCTTCCCCTAATTAGAGTTTTGTGGTAACTCTGTAATAAAGGCAGGAATGAGATAAAGATACTTTTCCTTAAGGAGAGAGGGGAAATTCTGTAATCTGTACATGCTTGGAAAAGAATTAAAGTGAACACATCTTTCCACAGTGGTATATTCCTTAGACTAGGAAAAAAAAAAAAAAAAAAAAAAAAAAAAACCCCCCCAAAAAAAACAACAAAAAAGCAAAAAA
>VXAC01008722.1:543286-569161 GCA_013399225.1 Rhipidura dahli | reverse complement strand
CCCCCCCCCCCCCCCCCCCCCCCCAAAAAAAAAAGTTCTTGAAATAATTGTCCTGTTCTCCCAAGAAATATGGTGTTTGGAAAATTATTTCTTTAGTGAAGGTATTTCAAATAATATCATGAAAACAAAGAAAGAAAGCCTCAAGAAGGAAGCACTGATCCTTTTTCTGAGCGCAGACCGGAGGGCTGTCAACCCCTCCACCAGGACAAAGACTGGCATCTCCTCCCAGATCTTCCTATGCAGCTCAGGGTCACACCCCAGCTCCATCCTCACCAGCCCTGCCAGGGTGGCTGCTGCCCCTGCTCTGCCCCTTGTGCTCCATGCCCTGCTGCCAGGCAGGAGTTCATGGCAAGGCTCAGCTCCACAAGTGGAAGCTCCTGCTCTCCTTCCTTCCTTCCTCCTCCTCCCACAGCATGGCAGGGAACCAGGCTGAGGACATGCTGACTATTGGGGTGTGCAGGGAGAGGGCAACCAGGGTTGGCCTGGGAGCAGTCACCCCTTCCCTGCTTGCTTCATGCACACCTGGTCTATTCTCTGCTCTTTCTTTGTATGAGAAGCCTGATGGCCACATCCAGCTTCTCCTATTTAAGCAGCATTTTCATTTTTGTGGACCTGATCTTGCTGCTGAGTCTGGTGGGAGTCGACTCAAGCATGCCATTCACTTGAATAAATTAGTTTAATTCTGTATTAAAATATCCCCAAAACAATTGTTATTCAGCTTCTTGCTCGTGCTGCCTACTTGGTATAACTACA
Organism: Rhipidura dahli; assembly: GCA_013399225.1. NCBI lineage: Eukaryota > Metazoa > Chordata > Aves > Passeriformes > Rhipiduridae > Rhipidura > Rhipidura dahli. The sequence continues at coordinate 568,408 of VXAC01008722.1, read as the reverse complement.
ACTGTAACTGGATTATTTTTTTGTTCTAAAATCCTCCCAGTGTGCAAGTAATCCCAAACTTTATGGAAACACAGAAAGATATTTTTCTACATCTATTTCCACGGATATTAAGGCTTAGGGGGCCAACTAAATACTAGTCTCAGTGCTAGTCCTACAGCAAAAGCAAAGCTCCACAAAGATCAGGCCATGCCTGTGCAGAAAGACAGCAGAGCACATGGTTTGTGAGCCTGGTTTGCTCTGGGTAGAAACCCAGACATGAAGCGTGACTTGAGGCTTGTTTTGCTTTTCACTGTTTTTAGTGGACAAGACTCCAGCCCTTGTTTGTGACGGGGGAGCCCTGCCAAAATGAAAAGAACCAAGCAGAGACAGTCCCACACGCCCAAGCTTGCAGAGGTCTCCAAACAATGACTCGGCAGCCAGACCTCTCTTGGCCACCTGGCAGCAGCCTCAGCACGGCAGAGTAACAGCGATGACAGGGCAGAGTCAACACTGGCTCTTCAACACTTTGAATCTTTGATCTTTGCTGTAGGTTAAGCAAAGCCCACAGTAGGTGCAAGGATCACAAACTCTGCAGGGAGGGAAATGCAATAAAAGAGGAAGGAAAGGCACAAAAGTGGAAATGAGAGGGCTGGAGCATGGAGGGAGAGAGAGAAGGAGGCAGCAGAGTCAGACAAGTCAAAAAACAGCAGGAACCTAAAGGGCTAGCCTGTGAAGGAGCCATTCAAAAATCACACTAATTAAAGACTGGAGAAAAATTATATCCTTGCTCTCTGTGCTTCTTGATAACAAGGATTCTTCTACCAGATGAAGCCCTGACCTTAGAGGTAGTTATTCCTATAATGGAGCTACAAATAAAGAATTAAAAAATGACAATCTGCTGCCCATGAAGCCAGAGAGGAGTCCCTGGGCTGAGACACCCCCCCTGAACTGCCAGCACTGTAATTGATGGGGAGCAGCCACAGCACTCCTTGTCTGCTCTAAAAGCTGCCAGGCCTTCCCAAAGAGTGCCTTGGACACAGCAGATCCTCTGGAGACAGGTGATGTGCCAACCTCCTCTGCCAGGGGAATTATCCCGGAGTTAATTCCCCCCAGCAGGAATGGTGGCTGAGCTTCCTGCTCCAACCCGATGTTTACTGGGGCTTTCAAAACACCCAGATATGTGATAAATGATTTATCTTTCCCTGACATAGGTCGGTTCCTCTCCCACCTCACAATACCCCAGGGGCACAATTAAAGCCCTTCTGGGTAACAGGAACACTCCCTGGAGTGCTAATCACAGTCAAAGGTTGCTGGAGCATTTAAAAACCTAGAGCTTATCTTCTGCCCCATACAAAAGAGGATCTGCTTCTGCAGACATCCTAATCTGCAGGATTCTATTTGAATTTCAGTTAATTCCCAGCCCCACACCGGAGAATAAGAACAGGCTGATTAGAAGTCAGGTGAATCAATAAGTGCTGAATGGCCCAGAGAAGCAGGAACATTCATCTTGGCAGCAATAAAACTGGGAAAGCTGTGGGTGGATGACTAAAAGGAACAAAGGGCTGCTTAGCAGCGTCGAGCTAAGGTAAAAAGGCCAGGAAGAAAAGCACTCATAAAACTTTATGACTAAGATCAGCATGAGATGAGAAATAGGCTGGGAGAAGTGTTGGATCAGGAAACGTGTCAGTCAAACCTGGGGTGAGTCACACCAAATCCTGCCCTTACTCCTGCCTGGTAGGACACAGGGTCTGACTTGCTGAAAGGGTCAAGTTCCCCTCTTGGGTGCCCCCAGGAAGGGGCTGGTGTCCTTCAGGGAATCCATGGGACTCCTCAAGGGAGGTCCAACCTCCCATTTCAGTGCAAGATAAGCACAAAGGCGCCAGAGGCACCTGCTGGCTGTTCCAGAGCTCCATTGGGAACATCAGCATTAGGAAAAGGGGGGAAAAATTACCCAGAGGAGCCTACGGGGCAAGATGTGCCCTGAAGGACTCAAAAGAAGGAGAAAGAGCAGCAGCCCTCGGGAAGAGAGGCTGAGCATTGAGCCAAGCTGGTAACAGGGAGACCTGGGGCCAATGTTGCAGCACTTTGTCAGGGCCTGTGTTTGTTCTGCCCTTGCTTTATTTGCCCCGGGGCTACTTGGGGAACTTTCTTCTCTCCAGTTATCAATTTGCAAGTCTCATGAGCGTTTAGCTCGCTTAATAATCTGATTTTTGCTAATGTGGGTTTTGAGCTCGCAGTGTCTCCTCATTAAAAACAATTTTCTTCTAGAAATACAGGATGGTTTCAATATTTTGAAACAGCAACATGTGAGGTCCCATGGAGAGCTAGTGTTCAGACTTATTAAAAAGATTACTGAAATATTCACATAAGGTTGTTTTCTATTACATTTCAGAAGCAGAATTCAATATTAAAAACAAATACAGCTCTGGGATAGATACATAAGGATGCTTGGGTTTGTGCCTTCTAATGGTTTTGCCTTCCCCCTCATCCCCCTTAAAATCTAAAATCCAACCCCCTTTGGCAGTGACGTGTAGCAGACCATAAACAACACTGAACACAGATTTGTAATTATAAGTTTAGTCATGGGGTCACTGTGCCCCTCACAGAGTTCCAGTCTGGAATTTGATTACTTTTAAAGATTATTTACAAAGCCCATTAGGAATACTAGCACAAAAATGCTAGAACTACACAGAAAACAACCAGTGGGATTTTTAGGGTTTTTTTTTTAATTTTTTTTTTATTTAGTACTGCTAAATTTGGGTTGCAGATACTCTGAGCCACAGTCCTTGCCAGCATGCTAATTTTCTGCCTGAAAGACTTCAAACATCTCCACTTTTGACTGAGATTTTGAACTTCTGCTATCCAAAAAGGCAACCAACAAGATGAAATGGGCTTCACTGAAATGAAGCAGAGATGCACTTGGAATCTTCTACACACTTCCCACCACCTCCAGCAAAGCAAAAGGAGAGATCTGAGGCAGTAGCAGCATGGCAGTGCTTGGAGTGTTCCTAACCCCACAGAAAAAAAAATGCACAAAAAACCTCAGAAAATTCTTCTGACTGCACAGGTGACCTGACTCGAGAGGTTTGCAAGTTCAGGTAAAATCTGCTTTCATGCACACACACGGGTATTTCCAGACTGATGCTGATGGATATTGAGGGTCTGAAATTGTTTGAATTGGAGGTCTGAGCCTCTTCTAAGCACAGGGCACATCTACAGCGGGTGCATCACGGGGCATCCAGAGAAACACACTCTGAACCTTTAAAAGTGTCTCGTTGGAGCATGGAAGCACCGATGGATGCCTCGCTAGTGCCACAGCTTTGCTCCAAGGATCAGAACCAACTCTCGGTGCTGTTTTGAGGGCATGAGCAGGAGGAGGAAGCCCGACCCCTTCCAAAGCGCAGCAGGGTTTGCGTCCCACACCTCGGACTCCAGCGCTCCTCCGAGCAACCCTGACAGACGGGGGACACCTAGTGGGGTTTTGCTTAAGTGCCAACACCACAAAACCTCTTCTAGCAGAAAACGATTCACTGAAAAAAATATGATTATCACACAGATTTTTTTTTTTTTTTTAATTCAGTTGCTGATGGTACAAGAAAAAAAAAACCCCAGTATCTTCTCCCAAAAGTTGCCTGAGCTCGGTCATGCCACCACACACTGCTTTGGTTTCTTTCCCTTTCCACATCCTTTGCCTGGACTGGTGTTTCTCAGGGGTTGAAGTCAAGAGATCACTGACAAATTTTGAAAGCGTTTCATGCCCTAAACCCAGAATCCATTTGCATGAACAACCTCATCAGCATTACTGGCTAGAACAGCTCCATGGTCACACACCTCCCAACTACAGGACAGCAAACAGTAATTTACACTGGAGACAGGCAGAAGTTTTCCTTTTTACCCATTTGGAATGACTGGAACATTATCCTGTCAACAGAAAAACAAACAGCTGCCAAAAACCTTACTGCTGACTCACCAATATATTGAGTGCAAATACATTATCAATGCAGTGGGCCCTGTAAAAATCAGCACACAATTGCTATTTTAATGATGAAGACACTGTAGGATGTCATCTGATCCTTCACAGGTTTTGGGAGGTTTTTTTTGTGAACTAAAAGACTTCTGTCCTCTGGATTTCTCTCAGCTGGGCAGTTCTGTTTTGGACTACTGCAGCTGCATGAGAAGGGTTTTTGTTTTTTGGTTTTTTTTTTTTTTAAAGACAAAGCTGTGTGCTTTGTGTCACTTTGGGATTCTCAGTCCATCTTCTCCTTTAGTCCTGGAATTGAGCTTTTATTAGGCCAGAGCTCTGGAAAAGTTATTTCCTGTTTTCATCTCTTCCAGAGTATTGATTTGGAGCACCGTGTGAAAGCAGAAGACATTGAGCAGGTAAAGTAACAACTTTATCCACCTCACTGCAGATTTAGCTAAATGACAAATATAAAGAAATTCCCAGACAGCCCCTCTTCTGTACCTGCAGTACTGGATGTGCTGAGCACCTACACAGTTCTTTCATGTCTCCAGGTAGATCTTGCAATGATTGATAACTCAGCCTGTGCCCCAGCCTGCTCATTAATTGCCTTAAATGCCTGTTTCATCATATTCCCTCTGCTGGCTCCCAAATTTGAGAGGCAGACAAAGCCAGGGGAACGATGTTTGATGGCTTCAAAGTAAAACAGAATCAGAGACAAGAAAGCCTTGTCCTACCCCTCCCAATCAAAGCTAAACACACTTTAAGAGGGGATTGCCTGGGAAGGGCCATTTCTCCTGCTCTCTCTGATGGTAACACAAAGCCAGTAGCTTCCCATAAAAAGCAGCACAAGCCTGAAGCAGATCAGAGGATGCGGTGAGGGGAAGATGAATGGAGAAGCAGCACCAATATAGTCTAAACTCAGAGAGAATTTCAGTTTTTCATACCAGGATACAGATGTGAAACTGGCAACTGAGCCACTGTTTATTCCCTCTCTGGGTGGATTCACCCACACATGCAGGACAAGTCACTGGTACAGCAGTGCTCTTGGTCTTTTTTATGGTGTTGATGCCATGATGACTCTTTGCCTTTTCTTTTATACCTCTTTATAACTTCTGTATTTTTGGTGCTTTTTGCCTAAATTCTTGGACTTGTTTGTCAGGCTGGGAGACTGAACATTTCAGAAGCTTCGCAGGGAGGGATCAGTGTGCCCAGAGCCCAAGGGCCTCTCCAGAACACATTTTGTAACCTGAGATAGAACCATCCAGGGGAAGGTTCCTTGGGGAGGGGGGCTCACTGGAGCCTCTCCTTGGGGAATCTTTGATAGATGTGCTAATTAGTAACACCTACAATGCGAGACCAGATCTTCCAAGGGGGGAATTGTGGTGTGCATGGAGGTGCATTCGACCTGGACATGGTGCACCTGAGGATTCTTAAAATAAACACCAAGGTAAAATCCCTTTTTCCCTTCTTGATTTTAAGACCAGGAGAAGGCATCAGTGTGAAATCCAACTGCCTCCATTTTAAGGGTAACCCCTGAGCAAAGAGAGGGTACAAGAGCCACACACAGAGATCACAGCAGTGCGAGGGACAAGCCAAGGTGCCGGGGTGAGCCCCCAGCTTGGCTCCCACACCAAACACTGTGGCCAAAAAGCAGGGTCGTGTCCCTGACCGCCAGGCAGGCTAGAGACAAGGATGCTGCTCCTTCGGGGAGCTGGGGATGACCCAGTTCCCATCACCTGGGCACCAGGTCAGCCTCTCTGAAGGAGATTTCCCTCCTGCCCACACGGTGTTCGGCGCTCAGTGAGCGTCCCTTGTCAGGTAAGAGCTGCACAGAGGCTCCATTGTTCCCCCAATTCCTCAGTTCTTGCCGAGGGATTTGTGTTACACTCAGCGTGCAGTTCATGCTAGGACACTGCCCATCCACCCAGAATGACAGGCTATGAAATTCAGAGCTTTGGGAGAAGAGCAGAGCTAAGGTGAGCCGCCAGAGCACGAACTGATACTCCCCACACTGCTGGGCACAGGGAACCCTGGTGCTGTTCCTCTGACCGGCCACGCCTGTCCATGGGATGCTTCTGTGCTGGAAGGGGAGTGAGGTACCACCAGTGTCTGTCCCAGCACCCAGGGACACCCTCAGCTGTGCGACAGGAAAGCTCCCCTGTAGTTACACCGCAATGAAAAACCAGGGATCTGCTGGGTTATCTCCTTTTCAGTGCTCCCCAAGCCAACACCCCTGACAAAACTGTACTGTCTTCCTCTTCGAAGGCCAGGACTTTTCCAGACCTTTGGTTTTAGGGATAAGGGTCCTTCAGGGAAAGGGATCAAGCTTTTCCCTAGTTCCTTGTTCTGAGCAACTCATGAATTGTCATTTAAACCACACTGGCTGATAAACAGTGAGTCACAGTCTCTGCTTTTGCCCTGAGCCCTGGGGATCCTCCCCAAGCATCCCCCGGCACAGGGCAGAGCCTGCAAAGTTCCTGCATTTCAAACGTTTATCAGGATAAGGAAAGATTATCGATTATCGACAGATAAGTCGCTGGGGAGGGGAGGATTATCTTAGCAAAGGCCGTGAATACAAGGCAGACTGGATGGTTGAAGATTCGAGTTTTCCTGTGCTTGCAGTGGGTAGAGTGACCTATAATCTCCCCTCTGCATCCTCTGGCTACTCCTAATTCCATGGGGTTTCATCATCAGGAAAGAGTCTCCTGCCAGGCTGTTTTCTTCTCTTTCACAGTGCTTCCCTACCTGGCTTCAAAACTTAAAAGAGCTGCCAGTTCTTGTGGTTTTATCACAGCTGTCCCATGATGTTTTAAAACTCAAATATAAACTCCCAAAGGCAAGCTATTATGCAGGAATCTCAGGTTTCATTTAACAGCAATAATAATATATAAATATTTCCAGATGTCAGAAATGCTAAGAAATAGTCTCAAGATTAACAATGTAGCATGAAACACAGAAAACCAAACTTTTTAAAAATAACAAGAATGTTCATACTCCATACATTTATTTTTTTTTCCAAATAAAATAATTTTCCCCCACCTGGAGGGAATGAAAGGAGATGAAGCTTGAGTTAGTGTTGACTGTCTGGGATTACTAATATTGAATTTTACAGTTAGTTTTACAAAAAATCTGATTAGTCTAACAAGGTCAAATCATTTCATATACAAGGAGGAGGGATGATTCTAAAACTTGCTTATTGTTCTAATCCCTGTTACAAACACCTCATATTCATTGAAAATTAATTCTGCCTTGTTTTTGCTGTTGTTGGCACAGCGCGAGGAGAGCATCAGACACTTTGCAAACGCTGGAGACTGACTTAAATAACTGAAATATGAACACATGACCTTTATATGAGGGGTGGAAGCTGAGCATTCTTTAATTATGTTCTCTGACTGGTCCCAGGCTGTACCTTTTTTTTTTTTTTTTTTTTTTTTTTTTTTTGCTAAGCTGAATAGCATTAGAGGTACAAAAACTTGCTTTGTGCAGTACTGGCACCAGAGGAAGGCAGGCAGGTCCAGGTCCACAATAGCTTTCCTGTTCCTCCAGGACAGCTGGTGTCTTCCCCATGCTTAAATGCCATCAATTCCTTGCATGTGTCTCTCACACAAACGCATCATCACTCAGATTTCCTCACCCCAGGGACTCTTTCAAAGAGTTTATTTACTGCAACCCCACAAGGGCACTGTGAACCTTCAGGTGAGCACACACCATTGTACAACCTAAACAAGCAGCACAAAGACCTTCCAGAGAGGACCCAACACTCACAGCCTCCAATTCAGGCTGTGATATCCCAAAGAGAGGAGGTGGACAAACAGGACTGGGTGGAGAGAGCAAGTTCACACACTGGCCTGGGCATTGTGGCCACTAAGGAGTTTGGAATTTTGTTTATTTATGTGTTTAGTTAATAAGGTCCACTGAAAACATGCATTTGCAAACTACCACCAGTACTGAACCCCCTTCAGCTCTGCCATTCACTATTTCAAAGCATAACATCCAGAGGAGAAAAGCACAAAACTGCTCAGGTCACAATCAGGCTCTCAAAGTGAGACTCAGTTAAGGGAAGACTCATGCAGGAGATGCCTGAATAAGGCACAGATACAACCTCACCATGGTATTTGTTGAGGATGGAGTGTTTACAATACCCCATTTGCCTGCTAAGCAGTTGTGCACTAATATCTGAGTGCCTGACTTTAAATGACAAAGGAACATTGGGAACATGTGACATCCACCATTCCCAGGACAGCTGTTGCAACTTTTCCTTTAATCTCCTCCAAACTGTGTAATCTACAGCTAAAAAGTGAAAGACAAATACTATGAGTTCATGAGTCTGGACCCCCCTGGGGTGAGCTGAGGGCACCTGCACCTCTCAAATCCTGTTAACTAATGCTCCATGTCAGAGCCTGGAGGCAGCGTGCCCCATACCCACCTGCTTTCCTCTGGCTGCATGCCCCTTCCTGCAGCTCCCAACAGCCAGGTAGATTCACCAGCCACACTTGGATCACTGAAACCCAGCAATTAATTCCCTTTTACTAAACCAAAAGTCAACATTTTCATCCCCACCTTGTTTCGAAAGGTGCCCCCAGGCAGGTTCATGGTGAAAAGACAGAAAGCAAAACCAAGCAAACAAAAAGGAGAGTGACACTGAGCTGCTTTCATTCTCACCTGTTGTCTCACGGAATAATCTTCCCAGATGAGTCCTCTCCTGACACGGGGAAGCTGCAATAATCTCATCTCTTAGTCCAAAATGTATGCTGCCTTTTAAGAAAACAGCACCAGACACAACCAAAGACAGCAAAAGAAAAGCTTCTTGAAACCTCCCTGCTTTATACGGATTCTGAGAGCACTGAAAAGGAAACTCAAAGCACCTGGGAAGTCCTTAAAAATCACAGCTGCAGGAAACCTTCTCGCATGATTGATCTGTAAAGGTCTGACTCTGCAGAAAAACAAAAGTGGTTCCAGCTGTGTTTTAAGGCAAGTCACAAGCTTGAACAGGGGTTGTTGCTGCATGGCACTTTTGGTTTTTCTGTGGTGAACAGGACAGGACTTTGGCAGTGGAGCAGCAAAGTCCAAACATCACTCAGGGTTTGTCCAAATTAGCACACGGCAATACAGCGTGTGTCCCCTCCACAGCCAGTGCTCCATCTCTCTTGATACAATTAATGACACTCTGCTGGCACAAAAACACAAAGGAGCAGCTGAGATTTTCCTGAGTCCAAATGACTGATACGAGGTGGCACTGCAGCTCCCTGCTGCTTCCAGGCAGATTGAGAAGGGGATGGTCCATGAAGCCCTGGAAGTGTCCAAGGCCAGGTTGGATGGAGCTCTGAGCCACCTGGGATAGTGGAAGGTGTCCCAGGGGGTTGGAATGAGATGATCTTTAAGGTCCCTTCCAACCCAGACCATTCCATGTTTCCTTGTTTCCACCACAATTGTCCACCAAACCGTTACAGAAGTTTGGGGTATTTTGTCACACTGAAGACCTGAGTTGGTTCTGCTTGATGCAGTATTCAGTCTGTAACCTTTCAGTACTGATGGGGCAGCATCCCTTGCTTGAGAAGTTAAAACCCTGCTCTAAGCAATGGCTCAAATCCTCTGTTCTAGATCTGCCCCAGAGGGAGCTGTTGACCTCTCTTGTTCTATTCTTCTTCTCTGCTTTCCTTCTCTCCTTTTCTTCACAGCCACCCTTTATGTTTACACCTCTTTTTCCTGATTCTGTCTCCTTTAGGGCATCTTCCTTTCAATTCACCTGCTGCTCCTCCACACATCCACCTTACACACAACCTTGCTCCCCTGGAACATCTCTATTTTTCAGGCAAAATTCTTGACTTGTTCCTCTGTTAGCCTCCATCATCTCTGTTGCTTCAAGCCCCTCAGTGTCCAAGTCCCACCCTCTCCCACTCGCTCTAGAATGCCTGTGGAATTGAAATGTTTGATTCTGAGGTAGAGGGTACAAAGTTCAGGGCACATGGGAGCTGCTTCAGTCAGACGAGGGCAGTGTTACAAAGCAGGTTGGTTCCCAGTCACACTCCCCTGCTCCTCCTCCCCGTGCACCTATTGGTTGGTGTTCTGAAATTATCCAGGCTGGAAAAAAATAAACTCAGGAAAACCCCCAAAATATAAAGGGAAAGGAAGAAGAGAGGAGATTTATGACAACAGCCAGGGAGTGACCAGCCAAGGACAAGAAGGATTTCTGAGGCAGAACTTCTCTGCCAAAGGCATCGTGTTCCTGCAGCCCAAGATTTGTGTGTTTGTCCTGAAATTTGAAATGGGATTGATCTGGCCCTTACTGAACATTAGAGTTTCTCTGTGTGTACATCACTCTTTTATTTGAATCTCTAGCCCCTTCCTTTAAGTCCTTCCAAATGGGTTGCCACAAGTCCTTGGAGCAGTAATTTCTTTCTTTGAATAGGCAAGTGGCAAAGATGACAATTCCTCCCTCAGTGTGGAGGTGGAAGCCAATCTCTAGCACAGGATAAATGTAATATATTTAGTGAACTTCCTCAGAGAAGAGAGGGAGTCGGTCAAATCTTACTGAGAGCAATCTTTGGCAGTACAGAAGTAAAGTTGTGCATATTCAGGAGTTTTGGCTTTTGAAAAAGCTCATTTATGACTAAGAGTTCATTTTCAGTGCAGTACTCTGAGAAGCAGCCATGGGAATCCCGTTGGTGGTAATATAAAAACTGTGGCTAATTGTATGGGGAACATTGTTATTCACCAGCTTAAATCAGGCTGAGGATGTTTCATTCTGCCTGTCTGGTTCTCAAGTGGCTTATTCTACAAGCAAGGAACTAAAAAATACTAAGAAGTGCCCTCAAAATGGGTAACTGGAATACAAACTAAGGAGAATGGTAAAAGTCATCTAGCAATTCTGCAATGGACTACAAATTGGATTAGCAGGGTCCATGAGGATGGCATGGAGGATCTGGTGTTTAGGCTGAGGTTATAGGCTGGGCTTTACCACAAGCCCTTAGACACAGCCTCCACAGACGTGAATTTAATTCAGTAATGGAGCAAATTTCTTCCCTTTTCTTCCTCTTGCCTCTATGCCCAGACCTGTGCTTCCAAATTCAGTTCCAAGCCAGGGAAGCAACAACCAGCTCACGAGTTTTTAGCAGTTGCTTGATCAGTTTATTTTAATGTCAAACCTCAGCATGTTTTTTCTTCCATGACAGCAGCTACCAAACACTGGAATTCAAACACTTAACATATAGAATGGAGAGGATTAACACTAACACAAATAAGAAATGAAATAACAATATAATTGTTAATCAGAGGGATTTTTACCTAACAGCTTACTCATAGGCAGAGAGTTGTATCTGTAAACTACATATAGGCAATCTGTTAACAATATCTCCCCCATCAAATATGGATTTGAGATAATTTTCCATAATTTGTCAGGTGGTGGCCTGCCTCCAAAGGCTGTCCAGCAGCTCAGCAGTTGTCAGGGAGTGCAGCCCTGACCATGTTCACCTGCACGGTGACATAATTTGGGGTTTATAAACATTTACATAGTTTGTGTGGTTTCAAAAGCAGAATTATTGATTGAATTGTTTGGTCTGCAGGTTGTGTGTGGGGTAGGTACATCAAAAAAGGAGTAAAAATGAACATGGTTTGGATGCAAAATCCTGAAGTGATGCAGAAACTGCTACACCTTCTGTGTACATGAAGGGTTACCAGAATTTGCACTCCTCTGTGGCTTCCACTGCTCTAAGCTAAACAAGATTTCAGTATTTCCCTGGAAGTCCTGGGAAGGAGGTTTTGCTCCTGATCTTTCCCACCCCTCTGCTCGGGGCTTTCTCGAATTGTGCTCAGTCAGTTCCTGAACACAAAACTCCAGCCTGAGGAGGGATGGAGCAGGGGGGAGAGATTCCTTCCCCCATCTGCAGGCACCACCCTCATTTATACTTTCAGACTCTGCTGATTTTCACAAAACCATGGCATTGCTGACTGATGCCCCACTTTTGACCTCCTGCAGACCTGGAAGTCTTTTCTACAGAATTGGCCACTGTTTTGCCAGTGAACTGCTGCAAACTGCTCTTGGGGCATGGCTGTCCAAGCAAGTTCTTATTTCCACTCTGCAGTAGTAGATTTAGCAAGATTAAAATATTTCACTGGATTCCCGACAGGAATGTAACCAAATAAATGGTTAACAATAATGCAAATATGAAATAGTCACTGTAAAGCAGAGCTGTAACTCTGCCTGTTACACCCGAAGTAGGATATTAATCTTAAAAAAATAAAAGAAGAAAATAAGAAAAGTGTAGCATCCAAAAATTATTTCAAAAGCCTGACTCAAGTTAGGATGGAATACTAAAAGGGGGAATTAGTCCCAAATGCTGATGTCCTAAACTACTTTTATTGGCTGAGACTCCCCTGTACAATGTGCAGGATTCTCTTTCCTAAAACCCAACCCCATTCCCTGAAAATGCCAGACGAACTAAACCAGTACCGAGCCAGAATGAAAACACAAAACCATCAACAGAAACACCACGAGCTGATGGTGTTAAATGTTTTTATTTATACACCCACCGCCCCCATTGCTCCGGCTGAAGACCCTTCCCTTTGTTCAGATGTGGAGCAATCCCCAACGGGGATGCAAAGGGCAGGGGAGGAGGTGGAGAAATGCAAATCCCCAGTTAACCCTCTTTTGGGAGGGGGAGGAAAAGGGGCTGTGTAGGTTGAAGCAGGAAGCAGGATTTATCACCCCAGCTAAAATTCCATTAACCATTAACCTAGGGGAGAATCCAGGCTATAGGAGCTCTCCAGAGTCACAAAAAGAGGGAAAACATGGGCCCCGACACAATTATCCTCCAAAGGGCATGGGTATGGCTCCACACAGAGCTGGGCAGAACTGAAAAAATGAATGGCATTTTGAAAAGAGTTTTTAGCTTTTTTCTTCCCCTAATATTTCTGTGTTATCATATATTTACAGTTAGTATTTGCAGCTATTTTTATGGCTAGCCTGCAGTTTAAGATAAGGTGTTTTACTCATGCTTCAGAGATTATAAACTGTGCTATTTGTTCTCCCAGTTGTGACCAGAAGATTGAGCAACACAGAAGGAAAGGAAGAAAAATGGAGGAGCTCCAAAAAGCCTGATGCCAACAGTCCAAATGCACGTGATAAAACACAGCAAGATATCTCCAAACTTTTTTTTTTTTTTTTTTTCAGCCCGTTCTCCCACGCATCAATTTTGATTAAAACACAGGGGAAAGCAACACTTGATGGGTTTCCCATCTTCTGGAGAGAGAGAGCACTGCCTGTACAGCGTTTCTGGATGAAATGAGTGCAGACATAAGTGCTGCTGGTCAATAAGTGCTTGTTGGCACACTGGCAACGTTGGAAAGATGCAAACCCCACAGCGCTGCTGTGTGTAGCACACATGGTGTCAGGCCAGGTGTAGCCAAATTTCTTCAATCCTTATCTATTTTTTTTTCCTTTTTTTTTGTTTTTTTTTTTGGTTTTTTTTGCTAGAAGGCCTATCAGTTCCTTATTTGTACAAAAGATAATCTACCTTTCACACCTTGGTGTCTGGATCCTGTGTTTATTGCACTTATCCTCACAAAGGCAGGCAGGCAACTACTGTCTGCTCCCCATTTAACAGCTCAGAGGAGGAAGCCAAATAAGAATGAGGTCAAGCCTTGTGGAACCAAACTCAAATCCAAATTTTTAGCTCCACTGCAGCCCCTCCAGGCCCCCATCAGCTGCCATCTATCCCTCTGTAGCTCTTTGCTGTGCCACCTGGAGCTCTTGGTCATGAGGAAGTGCAGAGGTCCCCTGCCAGTCCCATGCATCCCAGCACCTTCTTCCTGGGCCACACTGAATTTTTACAGATAATCTGATCCAGAAGGTCAGTGGGATGGGAAATGCTAGCTGGGACAGGACAGGAACAAAGACTTCAGCCCACCTTGCCATGTGATTTGTGGCTGTAACTCCAATGTGGATTTTCCCTAAGGCAGGATGCTGGTTACTCCACAGGTGTAAAGAGTGCTCATTCTCTTATCAGTGACCTTCCTTAGGACATCCTTATCCTCAAATCCTGTGTCTCCTTCCTTCAGACTCCTGCAGAATCCAGAAGACTCCAGCTGCAGCCACCTCCCATCCTGATTTCCTGTGAAGATGAAGACAAGCAGAGAGGAGAAGAGGAAGCTCAGGCCATACCCAGGAGTACCTTAGCACCCTCACACCCACTCCTTGAGGTGTCTCCAAACACACAACCCCATGTTTTGTGTTTTCCACTGATACTTGTGCAGTCTGTTTGCACACGTGACCTCCTGGGAACGACTTTGCTTTGTTTGAAATGTGCATTAAATTTGTTCCCTGTAACTTGAACTGCTGGGAGCCCCAAAACCCAGCAACTGTGATGGGCACAGTCGACTGGCAATGTGCCAGAGAGGAACAGAGTTGTTGTGCAAGTTCTAATTATAAGATTATTATAAAATAAAAGCCCTTCAGTAGCAAAACAGCCCAACGGAAATGTCACTGTTCAGACTTCTGATTTATTTGTATGACGAGGCACAAAAGGGCACCTTCAACTCAGTTTTATGTTTAACTGTTAATATCCTTTATCATGTTATGGTAATTCCTCAGGCAACCAGACAGATATGAAAAATATGCTCCCTTCCTTATGGCTGTTGGGGAAATTATGTGCTCTAACAACAGCCTGGGAACAAAATTACTGTGTTGAATGTGTGAGATAATACGCAAAATTATTTTATTATAATGAGGTTTTTACTTAACTTTGTGCCTAAGCCAGGCTGCTAGGCGCTTTGCCTTCTTAATTAAATTAATTTGGACAGAAAACTGATCAGAAAGAAAAGTTCTGGAGAGATTATATGCTAAAACAAGGTCTGCTTGGATCCTAAAATCATAATAGATAAAAGAAACATAGATAAAGGGATTTGCTGTTCTCCCTAAACTCAGGTTAGGTTTTCCTCCTATTGCATTCCACAGATAGGTCCTCGCACCAAGCTCTGCAAAGAGCTCCTCTCCAGGCCTTTGGTACTCTCTTCTCTTGTCTTCAAATTTGTGCTCACTTGACTCCCTTAATTCTTGGCTTGTTCTGTGCAGGGCCAGGAGTTGGACTCCATGAACCTTGTGGGGCCCTTCAAACTCAGAATATTCTGGGATTCTGTGGAGGGCAGGTCAGTGAGTGTTACCCATTGCTCGTGGGAGGGTCAGTGAGCTCCAGCTGCCCAGGGCTTGTGCAAATTGGAGTTTTCAGTATCTCCACCCCACAACCTCTCTGGGCCCCTGTTGGACTAGACTCATGCTGACATTTCTTTTTCCTGGTATCCCCTCAGGGATTCCAGTGTTTCAGCCTGTGGCAGTGCCTTTTGCCCTGTCACCCTGCCCTTCTGAGAGGAGCCTGGCTCCATCCCCTGCAACCTCCCAGATAAATTCCCTTGTGCTGGGAATTCAGATTCTCTTCTGCAGTTTGAACAGTCCCAGCCCACCCCAACTCTTCTGGTGTGTCCTGTGGTCCAGCCCATTGACCATTTTGGTGGCCCTGTGCTGGACTTTCTCCTGAGAGTCCGTATCCTGTACTGGGAGCCCCAGACTGGACACAGCACTTGAGATGTGGCTTCACCAGTGTTGAGCCTCTTGTCACGGTCCTGCTCAACAGCATCCCAGTGCATCAGCTGCTTCCACAGTGGGAACTTTCCTTGCTCTCTGTCCTGTTGCCTTGGTCATTACCAAAGGCACAAACCACTCCTGGTGTGAGAATTGATCCCTCAGGCACGCTGCTGGTAGCTGGTCACTGCTGGACTTTGGATCACTGACGGATTACAAACAATGCTCTGAGCCCTGCAGTCCAGCCAGTTTTCCACCCACCTTATCATCCATTTATCCAGCTGTATCTCACTGGTTTGGCAATAAAGATATTGAAGGAAACACTGTGAAAGGCCTTGCTGGGAATACGAGGTCCACTTCTCTCCCTTTGTACACAGAGCTTGTCATGCCATCACTGGAAGTGTTCAGGCTGGAAGGGCACAATTACCCCTTGGTAAATCCATCTTGGCTGTTCCAAATCAGCTTCTTGTCCTTCCTGTGTCTGCAAATGGCTTGTCAGAGGGTTTGTTGTGTTACTGAGCTGGGGCTGACCATCCTCAAGCTCCCCAGACCATCCTTGTCCTTCCTGAGGATGGGTGTTTTATTTGGCTTTTTCCAGTCATTGGGAACCTCGCTGTGATGACTGACAGGGAGTGGCCTTGCAGTGACAGGGGTCACTTCCCCAGCTCCCTAGATGCCTCCCATGGACTTGTCCATGGCTAATTAGCCCAAACTCTCACTAACTCTGTGTTCTTTGGGTATGGTTTTGTTCCCACAGGCTCTTCTAAGAGGCTCAGACACCTGGAGGGCCAGAGGACCAATCTGAGCAGTGACAAACCAGGCAAAAAATGGCACTGAACACCTCAGCCTGTGTTTCATTAGGTATGGCATCCCCAGTCCCAGGGCAACATCTTCCTTAGCCTTCATTTCACTGCAAAATATACTTAAAGGAAGAGTCCTTGTGGTCCTTCCCATCCTTTTTTATTTCCAACTCCAGCTGAGCTCTGGTTTTCCCAACCACATCCCTGAATGCTCTGCAATGCCTTGGGGCACCACCACTGCTCCTGCTTTCCCCTTCTGTGTACTCCCTTTTTTTTTTTTGTTGTTCTTTTTTCTGGTATCTCTTTTAATTGAGGTCACCATACCAAGAATTAGAGCTTTAAACTATTTTACACAATCATCCCAAAATGATTCATACAGTCAATAGACCCTTTTCATCCCAAATTCCGGTAGAAATAAACTTTTCTGATTTTTTTTTTTCCTTTTCTGATTACCTCCCATCCTAATGTAATTCTATTATTTTTAGCTCTTCATTTTCTCTAAGCCTCCTAATATCACCTCTCCCTTCAATGTTTTGCTCCAAATAAATCCTTGTATAATTGCATTGCCTTTAATTGGTTGCCCCTGGGGTTCATTTCATCTGGTTTCCACAATATGAATTTACTACCTTTAACTGCATACATCAGTATTAATAAATAGATATTTTTAAAAGCTCGTGGTGCTATCCAGTCTGATAAGTCTTTGCCAGCTGTGTTCTTACTATATAATTATTATTCTTCAGTATAGTTACTCATGTAACCTTTGCATTTTGGCCTCAGAATTTCAGATGGTTTCTGACCACATCACTAAATGCAGGTTTTGGGAGAAGCAGGAAGATAAAGTCCGACCTCCTCCTCCCAAAATTTCACTTCACTGTTCTCTCTCACACACGCCCATAAAATAAAGCAAAATCTCTCCTTCCCCTGTGGCCTACAGTTATTATTCTGATGCTTGTGATTCATCCAGTTTACTCATGCAGCAGCATGCACATGCATTTGAAATGTAAATGTATTAATCTTATAAAAACTATTGCTTGATATTTTAAGCACTTTTGGCCAAACAAAGGACCTACAACAACAACAGGAGTTGGCAATAGGCACTGTACTTTAAGCACACAGCTTCACTTTCAAAGAACCATAAATAGTTTAAGCAACAACAAAAGGGAAAATGAATAATGAATGAGAAAGTTCACACCTCTTGCTGTCATTTTGACCATTAATTTTTATTTGCCATCAGGAGTTGGATGGGGGCAAACCCATGTACTTTCATCCTTTCAATTTTCTTTCTGGCATTGAATATATTATGTATATTTTTCTTCAACTTTATGCAGAAAAGCCCTTTCACTAAATACTATTGAGCAATTAGGATGGCAACATTTTTACACTAAACACACATTCTTTTTTTCCTTCAGAAACCTGGATCTGTGCCTACTTATGTTTCTATCTAGGATTCAAGAATGCAAGTATTGTGTCCTCTCTACAGCAGTTTTTCATATTCAGTAAAACAATTGACTTAACTTTTTTTAAATAGATTTTCAGTTTAATTTTTAAAACCTTTTTGCACCTTAGGTAAATCTTAGTACTGGCAAGCCAAATAGAAGAGAAATAAATTCTAGTGAGAAAGAATGGAGAAAATCCCTGGGAGTTTATTTTGATATTTATGAATGAACTAAATGATATTAGAAAGATTACATTTCCCAATTATCTTACTGGGTTTTGAATTAAATTTGACTTTCTGAAGTCCCTTTTTTTGACACCTGAATCAATCTTAAGGATTTTGGCCAGAAAACAAAGGGGAGAAGGGAAAAGACACGTGAAACTGAAGTTCTTAACTTTGTAAATTATGTTCCACCTTGCAGCACTTGAGACACTTTTCTGAGAGTACTTAAATCTCTTAAGTAGGCTCAAACTTTTGTTATGGCTTTAATTAAGCTGTGTCTGCCCCAGCTCATTAGGCACAGAACCATCAAGGCTGGGAGATACCAGTGAGATATTCCAGTCCCACTGCCAGATGAGTTTGGGAAGTGGGACCACAAGAACCTCATGAGGTTCAACAAGGCCAAGGGCTGCACTGGGATGGGGCATTCACAGAATCCCTGAATCACAGAAGCATCGAGCTTGGAAGGCACTTTCAAGACCATCCAGTCCTACCACCAACCCCATAATCACCCCTAAACCATGTCCCAAAGTGCCACATCCATACCCCATGAATGCTTCAGCAGTGATTCTCTGTGTCTTTAACAGGGATTTTGTTCTGGGCACCATGGATTTTTCAATATGTTCGAGGTCTGGAAGGCAATGTCCACCAGCCTCCAGCACAGCACTTTTCCCAAGCCCCACATAACCTGTTCCAGTAAGATCCCACCCCACCAGGAAGGTCTCCCAGTTCCAGTCAGAAGAATGTCTGGGACCTTATCTGTGCGGTGAGAAAACTCCTGAGGCTGGAAAGCAGAGGTCCCTGCAGGCTCCCTGGATTGCCCCCTGCATTCCCCACCCAGCCCAGAAGGGTTGTCCCAGTGAAGCCCAGGGGGCCTGTGTTTGCCCTCAGAAATTTTGGTTCTCAAAGCCACTGCAGGAATTAACTGTACCTCACCTGTGTCGCAACCAAGGGCAAAAATGCGCCTCTGCAATCCTAAACTTGTGCTTTTGGGCAAGATGTTCCACCAGATTAACTGCAGGAGGAAAGGGTCAGTTATAAACTATGCATGCTTGTCCTCACTGAGCTATGTCAGGTCAGCCTTTGCTGATAAGTATGACTGTATTCCTTTAAAAATGGGCTACCCTATGAAGAAATAAACTGGATTTCGAAGGAGCTGGCTGCTGCCATTCGTTTTCAATGCATTAACTGCTGACATTTCAGCACAGTCTGTGAGAAGCTGCGTGCTCACTGCAGTTTTACAGCTGATCCTATGAGTAATCTCTAAGATTTAATATTAAAATATTGTTATACAATGACAAAAATGGACTTGGCAGACGTTCACAACAAAATGCAAGTGAAGAGGGTTCTGCAATCCTCTCTCCTATGGGTATCACACTCAGAAAGAAGGTTTTGCCTTTCTCTTGTGTTGATAGGTAGGGTTTTATTATGGAATTACCTTTTGAGAGGGGCCAGAATGAAGCAGTGGTGCCATAAATTTAAGATTAGGAAAACATGTCAGGAAGAGAAATAGCTGGGTCAAAAGAGGAGGAAACTGGGCAGTTCTGTGTTGGTTGTGCTGGAAAAGGTGGATGTGGGTCACACAGGCAGGCACACTCAGAAGTGAGGGAGGTGTCCAGGCCAGCAAGCAGCTTCTGCCAGCACATCTCAGCCTCTGTTGATGTGACCAAAACAGCTCCTTTCTAAGGGGTGCACAGTACTGAAAACCCCAAAGAACCAAAGTGATGCAGGCACCAGTGGCACCACATTGTCCTGGCATCTCACACCCCAGACAAAATTGTCTGAGGAAAACCTATACAAGAGGGTGCCCTGCAACCTTATGTTTAGCAGAACAGGTAAGACATGCACAAAAGAGCTCACACTAGCTTTATATTCACTAACACACATAAAAAAAACCAAAAAAAAACACCAAAAAAAAAGCAAACAAAAAAATCCCACCAAAAAACCCCAGCCAAAACCAAGAAAAAAATCTGTCACAGGACACAAAATAATTCTCTTGGTTTCTCACGTAGCTTTAGTGAAACAAGTCTTTCAAGTCGACTGTTTTATGCAATACCCCATTAATGTTTTTTATCTCATTTTTTTCCTTACTTGCTGCACTCCCAGTATGAAAAGCCTGTTCCAGCTGCCTCCCCAGGAGCATATCTGCCCCTCAATCAGTCCCTGGAAAATGTGGAAGATTTTTTGGTAGTCAACATTTTATGTCTTCCATCTCTCAAACCATCCTGCAGGAGCCTGTTCCCTAATTTCACTATTGTGTGTTGTTCTGAGGTCCTAATATCACCATTGTATGTTGCTTTGAGGTCAGATAGTCTGGGACAAACTAAACAGAGGGCACATTTGATGCAAGAAATGTCAGAGTCAGCAGGACTCCTCCCTGAAAAAAAATATTTATTTTAATTTTTCCCTTTGAGACCCTGAAAGAAGTTTGTATTTTTTTTTTCCTTTTTGTGGTGGCAATGTCCATGCAGTCTGTCACTGCAGCTATGAAAGGCAGCACAACATGAGATGGACTGTCCATGGGGAAAAAGAGGAATTTGCCTGCCTCTTTATCCTGAGGAACTGGGCTTTGAAACAAGACAACTCCTTGAAAACCACCAGGCTGCTCTTGAAAGTTCCCTTTAGGAGATCTCAGACTCAGCTGTGGGTCTCTACACGCTGGAGAGCACCTGTGAGGAGAAGAATTTCAGGCAATCTCTTTATTAAAGCAAGGATCATGATGTACCTGAGCTTTCCCAGGCATTTCAGTAAGTTCTTAATTCAGGTCTGAGTAAATGTCAAACTGGCACAAGGTACTGACACTCCTGAAGAACATGGAAAAAGCAAGCCCAAGGACGAATGAGGATGCCAGCTCCACACTTGTTCTCAGACTCAAAGCAGCTCTTAACTCCCAGAAATACTTCCCAAATATTTCTCAAAAAGTCTCAGGGGCTTTTGCATCTCAGAGCTTTCCTGGGTGCAGTCATAAAAACGTTGGCAAAGCTTTCACACGAGTACAGTGAGTGCTCTGTGTGCACCAGAAGGAGAACCAGCTGCTTCTTGATTTGGCCTGGATTTATAGCCCCAAACAGCTCGTCCATTTTCTTTTTCCAGGCAAGGATTCAAGAGGACACGTCAGGTATTTGGCAGAATTCTTTTGTGCTCAGTGTTGGGAGGAATGGGTTAAAAAGCAGAAAACTGGAGGAGGGTTGTAAATCAGCCCAAGTGACCTTGGAGCTGGGAATAACCCTTGATAAGGCTGTGCAAACAGCAGGCCAGAGTTCCCCTGGCATGGGCAGGAGTTTAACAATGTCCACATCTCCTCCCGTGTGCCTCTGCTTCACAGAGGGGATCCCCTGGTTAGAGAGGTAATGGAAATTAGTTTATTATTGGTGTTTAAGTCATGGATTTGTGGTTATCTGTGGCTGTCCTGGCTGCCTGCCTGGGCTGATTCACACACACACCCTCGGGCTGACACAAGCCCTCCAGGACCATGGGAGGGAAGGGGAAAGCTCTCAGTTTCAGGTTTAAAATCCACCTGACTCTAAGCTCTTCCATAACACTTCCAATAGCTGAACCAGGCTTTTTTAGAGATCTTCCAGGCCTTACCCACCACTCTTCAAACATACCTGAAAAGTTGGTGATAACTTCTGGTATAGGTCTATTTTTTTTTAATGAGAAACATTCCTGGAGGGGAATCCCATTGAAGCCTGTGCCATTTCCTACCATGATCTGCAGCAGTAGTGCCATTGCCATACACCCTCTGCCCCCCAAACCCCTTTCAGCATGTATTTTATTTATTTAATTTATAGCCATTATAATAATTTATATTTATTTATTTTTTATATATTTTGTTTATGGTCAAAACACCCTGCTGACCCAGAACTTGTGGGTGGTAGCCAATCACCCTGGGTGGCTCAGCCAGGAGGCTTTTGTGTGTTCCATGTGAAAACCAGGGGGGGAAAATCAAGTTCCTGATCATAACCCCACTAGACAATAGTCTCAATGGAAGGTAATTTGCAACTGCTCTGCTCCCAGGGGACAGGAACAGTGGCCTGAGAACAGCATGTGCTGTGAGTGTTACGCGTAACCAAAAGTGCATTTCGAGCCCTTGTTGGAACACTGCTCCTTGCAGGGACTTCAGGGGATGCCCACATTGAGGAGGTAGCTCCAGACAGCTGTAAAGTGTAACCTAAAAAAACTCTAGAAGCATCACAGTGAAATCAGGGTGCCTCAACTTTCTTTTTTTTTTATTTTTGCCCCTAAAGACCCATGTCTTGCACAGCTGCTCCTCTGCTCTGAGGCCCTGAAGTTTCATGCTCTGTGACCACTTTTCTCTGAAGCTGACCACGACCCTTCTTTGTGTATCACAGCAACCCTTTTCCTGAAAGCCACACCAAAAAATCACCTTCTTGCAGGTTTTAAACCGACCTCTGTCCAAGCAAGTGTCTCAGCTCCTGCTGTTAAGGAAAACTCAACCTCTCAGGCACCTCTGAGAGAGACACAGAGATTTTTATCTTGGCCTTCTCCTCTTATGTTCATTTCCTTTTATTCAGGTGATGGGAGAGCAACTGGGACATCTCTCTGAAAAAGATGAGTATAATCCCATAACAGGGGCCACAGGCCACTTGCCTTTCATTTTTTACTTTTAGCTTTGGGTGTATTATGAGCACAGCAGCATCTCCAAGAACAGACACCCAGTTTCTGGGCTGTTTCACAGCAGTGCTCACCTTCTGCCCTGGATGTCCCCAGCACAAGAGGATTGTCCCTCTCTCACAGGACAAGCAGGCTGAAATAATCCCTGCTAGTTGACTTCCCTCCTGAAGAAAAAGGATTATTGCTGCTCCTGCTGGGGGCCCTCGGAGGATGCTGGCGATGAGAATCCCTGCAGAAACACCCGGCATTAAGCTTCCCTGTTCACATGCAAATCGGAGAAGCCTCACCACAGTCAAAACCCGCTGTTCTTGCCCCATTCCGAGCCTGCCAAACAGCCTGATCTCCCACCTAGGTAAGAGTCGAGGCTGCAGCTTTTGCCACCCCGTCACACGGTGCTACAATTTTTGGATCAGTGTGGTCTGGTTGCATCCAAATTGCATAAAATTTGCCTTCTCTGGGTGCACGGGAAGCAGGAGACCCAGTGGCCTCCTTTAAGTCCTTTCCTGACTCAACTCCCAGTGTTTGAAGGTCAATCGGGTGATGCTGATGAGATGACTCACGGGCATCTGGGCCAATCTGGCACCTTTAGCAAATCTAAGAGAAAAATTCCGAGTCTTCTCAGACAGGGATCAAGCAAGGGCTCAAGTGCAGGCATTCTCCTGAATTGTTAGCTCCAAGTCTGCCTTTCTGGGGCATGAAATGGGATGCTAAAGTCTGGCTGCTTTGTGAACTCTTTGCCTAAAGGTCTTCTGACAGTCCCCAACACTTAAAGGGTAACTTACTCTCCGAGTCTCTGCAAGGATACCCTGAAAATCCTATTTTCCATGTGGAATCCAGTATTAAAAGTCTGTGTACAGACTAGGCTTTTCCAACGAATCTGACTGGTACCAAGATACACGAACTTTATAGGATAACTTGAAACAAGAGGGTTCTTTTGTATTTATGAGCTGTAGGAAAAACACATTGAAACCCACCCAAGTGCTGCCAACATCCATGACATGAACAGTGGTGAGGTGCCCACCTTGGCTGCCCTGCTGCTCTTTGGGGGATTTTCAGGTTATCCATCCCACCCCCTGGGAATTATTATTTTCCCAGCTGACCCTCCCAGCCTCAGCACTGGCACTCCTGATAAGCCAGCCTCCCTTGGGAAGG
This sequence comes from Rhipidura dahli, assembly GCA_013399225.1. Taxonomy (NCBI): domain Eukaryota; kingdom Metazoa; phylum Chordata; class Aves; order Passeriformes; family Rhipiduridae; genus Rhipidura; species Rhipidura dahli. The sequence continues at coordinate 544,652 of VXAC01008722.1, read as the reverse complement.
GGCCTGGAGAGCTCAGGCAGGGACAGGACACACAAGCGCTGAGCTCTTGCATCACTCCCGAGCAGGAATCTGAAGTTACAAACTCTCCTCGCCACTTCAGCCAGTTCAAGAAGAGGTGAACTCCTTGTTTTTGTACAATGAGCACCTTGCAGCCGTGCTAAAAGGTGTGGAAATCCTCTTTATCCGGCTGGAATAGTTCAGTAGGACTAAATTCACAAGGCACAGGGGCAGAGGATTGTTTTGTCTTGAAGAGAATATAAAACATGGTAACAATTTCATTACTGTATAGTTAATATTAACAGTTGCCAGATGTAGGAGAAATTACACATAGGAGTAGAAATTACAAAACCAGAGCCATAAATAAAGGGGCAAAATAAAGGAAAATGAAAACAAACAAACAAACAAACCCCAAACCATAAAATATTTACCATGTGCCTTCCTCAGAATTAGATAGGGGAGAATGATCTTGAATTAGACTTTAAAAAGTAAGACAAGGAATGTAAATACGACTGCTCCAAAACAAATACAACCCAGTTGGTTCAGATAATTGTTATCTATTAGGCAGCATGTAGCAGCAGCAAAAAAACCCTGGTAAAATAACATAACATAACATAACATAATAAAATAAAATAAAATAAAATAAAATAAAATAAAATAAAATAAAATAAAATAAAATAAAATAAAATAAAATAAAATAAAATAAATTCCATAACTACAGATATATGATCATAAAATTAACCATCAGCTGGTCAGCTTCAGTCACCTGACTTCCACTTCTGCCATTCATTCTTTATCTTTTCCTTCAAAAAAAAAAAAAAAAAAAAAAAGGGAAATGAAAAAGACATTTTCAAANAATAGTTCAGTAGGACTAAATTCACAAGGCACAGGGGCAGAGGATTGTTTTGTCTTGAAGAGAATATAAAACATGGTAACAATTTCATTACTGTATAGTTAATATTAACAGTTGCCAGATGTAGGAGAAATTACACATAGGAGTAGAAATTACAAAACCAGAGCCATAAATAAAGGGGCAAAATAAAGGAAAATGAAAACAAACAAACAAACAAACCCCAAACCATAAAATATTTACCATGTGCCTTCCTCAGAATTAGATAGGGGAGAATGATCTTGAATTAGACTTTAAAAAGTAAGACAAGGAATGTAAATACGACTGCTCCAAAACAAATACAACCCAGTTGGTTCAGATAATTGTTATCTATTAGGCAGCATGTAGCAGCAGCAAAAAAACCCTGGTAAAATAACATAACATAACATAACATAATAAAATAAAATAAAATAAAATAAAATAAAATAAAATAAAATAAAATAAAATAAAATAAAATAAAATAAAATAAAATAAAATAAA
>VXAC01008722.1:500025-533466 GCA_013399225.1 Rhipidura dahli | reverse complement strand
CCCCTTTTTTTTTTTGCACGTGGAAGTAGAATTAATCTTGGTTTCCTGGCCTCTGTTTTACCTGAAATTCTGTTGTGGACTTCACTGAGCTGCCACTGATAGAGCTTATCAAGAGGCACTGGTTTTTAACACCTCTTGATAAGTAGTTGTGCAGTGTAATGGTATTTTAGGAGCTAATCTAGAGTAGATTCAAAACTATTTCTTAGGAGCTATGAGAAGGACAAGGTTTTATTTGTGGCAACCTTTCATGTAAATATTTGCATAGTCTCACAGAGTTCTCTGGAAGACTTGTGATGTTACTGCACAGGCATGCTGAGTAGAGCTCACCTCTGTTGAGAAGGTTTGTTGGAAGGCCAGGACACTGTAGGACCCTGATTTTGATGACTTTGAGACATCCAGTCAATTTGTCTTTGATCCCTTCCAGAGGATAAATGGAGTAAATTAAAATCACATTTTTTAAAATTATCATCTCAATAAAGATATTCAGTGCTGCTTCCTGAGGAAATGTCAAGGAAATCTTGTTAATGAAATGAGATGAAAAATCTTATTTAGCTACTTTAATTTTTCATTCACTCAGAACTGGGTTTTTTTAAACTTTTCTCTACTTCATTTGGACTTCATGGTAATTTTTAGTCCTGATAAATAGGAATTTGTTAAATAGGAATCTTGACCATGCTTCTTTCTTGTCCAGGTGACAAGGCAGGAACAGACCTGTGAAATTGCTCTGTGAAAAGATCATGAAAATGAATCTGGAATCACCTCTTTGCTTGTTTTCCCTCCATTTTTTTTTATTTTATTGCCCCACTAACCTTTCCTCCACACCATCATATAATGGTTACATTGTGTTCACGGTTGCTGAAACTTCAAAGTGGTCATAAAACGGTTGGGAATGAAAAAAAAATGAAATCATATTTCCTTTCCAGCGTCGTCAACACCACAATTTGTTGGCTTGCCCTTCTCTAAGGTTGAGCTTTGCACTGAAATTGCTCCTTTGCTATCTTAATGAGTTCTGTTGGTTTGTTCATATGCTTGATACAGGGAGTTTTTTGGATGTGATGCAGTGTGTTAGTCAGGTTCATGTAGAGTGTTTGGATGCTTTTATGCTTCCTCCTTTCAGAAGATGAATTTGGCCTCATTCATTTGGTTTTTGATCGTTCTGTCCTCTTACATCTTTCTTGTTTACATGTGGTTGCTTTTACAGAGGTCTGACTGTGAAGAACTAGTTAGGTTTTTTGGTTCTGGGTTGGTTTTTTTTTTTTTTTTTAATTGGTGATAACTATTACAGAGCTTAGCAAACGGCTGATGTTGTTTTTGTTTCAGGAAATAGCACAAGATACGTATTAGAGCAATATGTAAATGCAGGAAGCAAGCTATTGCCCATATAACTCTGGCTGCTCTGGCCAGCTGAATTCAGAGTGTTGAATTAGGGTATCTGGAGGTATTATTCCATCCCATTGACCTGGGCATGGAAACAGCCTATAGGGATCTCTGTACAAAAGCTTGTGGAAGCCAATTAACAACCATGACATGGTGTGTGCTAAGCAAGTCCTGTTATTATTTCTTGCATGGAGAGCCAGGGTAAAAGGCAGCAGGGGCTGGTGACATTAACAAAATCCTGGTTAGACCTTTAGGGTTTCTTTGCTTTTCATCCTTTCTGTTGCCTTTTTGGGATGTTGGTTCCTGGCCAGCAAAGGACACAGGAGGTGTGAAAGAGCCATGAGCTGATGCTGCCATATCGAGGCAAAAGCAGAGTCTCGCTTTTGCCCCAAATTCACCAAAATTCAGTGAGGGCGTTTAGGAGCACGTGGTGGTGAGGACCATGCACAGCTGAGCAGCACAACTCTGCTTGGTGTTTCCTGTTCAGGGGGAAGAGTGACTGACACTGTGGTAGGGAGGAAGACAACCCTCTGGAGGGCTGAGAGTCTAGAAAGTCCATTTTTGGTTAAATGGGATGATGTACAGACCAACTCTGCTGCAACTTTTATTTAAAGACCTCATTTGCAGAAATCCGTAGAAAAACTAACAAAAAACCCCAAAAGCTATTGGATTGAATTTGTTTTGAATTAATTTAATATTTTTAAATTTTGTATTGTTCTTTCTTCCTTTTTTGTTTTCCTTTTTGACAAATTTACTGGGAGTAATGGTGTATTCCTTTAACCTTAATGGCCCATGGCATAAGGTTAATGTTAACACTCCTAAGGCATATGTGAGAAGGAGCTCAGATACTGCAAGTAGCAGCTGCCAGCTGTGAGGCACCACATTTTATTTTGTTCATCAGTGAACTGTGTCAGTGGTGGCTTTTCACTCTTCTTCTCCCCAGTCATTAGAAACAGTGGCTTTATTCCAGTACTTGGAGTCACGCAACAAAAACACGCTCAGTTTTGGACCTTCTGTGTTGCTGGAGGTCAAAATGCTGGTTCTGCTCCATCCATACTGGGTTTTTGGAATTCTGGGGCTTAGCTGCATAGGACTGAGGGGTCCCTTTCGTTGTCTGGGTGCTCTTTTACCAGAGCTGGAAGGTGTTACCAAGCCAACCCTCAAGCCTCTGGTACCCTGTGACACCTTGAAGCCTGCTCTGGTGGGGAGCTCCATCCCAGTTCCCTTGCCTGGGATGTCCAGCTCCCTTTAAAGGACTCCTGAAGTTTGTTCCTTCAGATGCACCTAGTAAAGTGCCATTATAGCTCAGCAGACATCAGGAGGAGTGATGGCAGTGAGAGGGAAGGACAGTTGTACATTCCCACTGAACTCTTCTGCAGCAGAGTGGGTTTATGACACTTTTAAATGGTCTATTTAAATTTGTCTGATGTATATGGTAGGTTAGAGGCCAAAGTATTGGACTGAGATAAGGCAGACCAGTTCCTTCTAGCTCTCTAGTTGTTGGGATGGGGAGTGTTTGACAGGTCAGTTTGGTTCTCCATGACCCAGCTTCCTTATCTGAGAAGTTGTTGCAGTTCCCTTGATGTGTTTGTAAAGCATTTTGAAGTGTGGGACTGATGTGTGCTTATGGAAAACCATATCATTACTGGATGCTACAGATTGATTTTTGCCTTAAACATTTGCAAAACTGACAGGAGTTCAGTGGTTTTGGCTTCATGTGCTTTTAAAACACTGAGAAATGTGTATATGTAATACCATGGAAGTCTGTGTGTGCCTATGAGTTCCTGTATTTTATAACAGGGAAACTGTTATTAATCAGAAGCTGGATGGGAAATAGATTAACAAGAACTAAATTGGGAGTGATAGTAGAAAACCAGCTAAGCAAGAGAGATTTTTTTTTTCCCTCAGTTCATTTGAAAAAAAGCAAACCAAAACCACTCCCAGAAACTCCCCAAAAAGAGTGAGGAACGCTCTTCCCTGCTAATTTGCAAAGCCTTTCAAATGGTAGTGTGAAAAAAAAAAAAAATTGGGACTTTCTTTTAGTAATAGCACCTGTTGGCTTACCTCAGAGTCACTGCTGTCTGGTATCACTAAACTTCCTAAACCCTTTTTTCCCCCTCTCCTTTGCAGGAAACAAGGAACAGAACTATCCTCCTGTCACTTATTTGTCTCTGAGCCGGGGCAGAGCTGCGCTTCCCGCCTGCTGTGAAGAGCTGGGCAAGGATGGATGGGACATAAAGCCAAGCACAAGTCCTGGAGCCTTAGTCACCAGTCTGATGGACTTTCAGTAAGTAGGAGTAAGACTCGTTTCTCACCCGTCTGACACACAAATAAGTTCAGTGGTGCATTATTTACACCTTTTTGCTGGCGCTGATAAGCAAATACCAGCACCAGCCCTCCTGAAGTGTCACAAAGAATTGGCACGCTCGAGGTGCCAAGCAGCTGTTGAAATCTGCTCCAGAGACGTTTGCAGTTCAGTTTTGGGTGAGATGATGCCTTGATAGATGTTCTAAAAAATAAACTTATGCTTTGGGCTGAATTACGCTGTGTTTAATGCAGCTGCAGTGGGCCCACGTGCCGGGTTTTGCTCTGCAAGGTAGGGAAAGGTATTGCTCAGTGCTTGAGAAAGGCACTTTCTAGGCTTTTTTTTCTTGTAGAGTAACATAAGAGGATTCAGCAGATAGCAGTATTTATTGGAATGATGGCTTGTGGAGGTGTATAACTGCCTATTTTGGATCCGCACCAGCAAACATTTTGTATTTCTTGTGTCTGTGGCAATCGGTGGTTTTGCTCTGCATTAATGTTTAACTTCAAAATAAACTGCTGGATGCTTGAAACATTCATTGGATGCAGCTCCTCTCTTTTACCCTGTTTGCAGAACTTCCATATTGTTGTGGCACAGTTCCCCTGCCGTGCTTCTCTCCCTGTTTTTGGTGCAGTGGCTGCAACACAGCCGAGAAAGCAACTGTTTTGGTGCCTTCAGAGGCCTCCTAGAAACAGAGCCCAGACTGCAGTAAGGGAACAAAGGTGGGGATTTCTTGGAAAGGCCTCCAAAGGTACCCCTGGGGAGCCAGAGGCTGCTGCCCAGATGGGCCCCGAGATGGACCCTGAGAGGCCACGAGTTCTTCCCACTTTTCTGGCTTTGGTTCATTTGCATCTCAGGGTTGATTCTCCAATTAAAGCTGCAGTTAATGATGGAATTGCCCTCAGCTTGCCCCCCTCAGAGGCTCTTTGGTTGATCCTTTTTGGGCCCAGGAGGGGCTGGGTGTCCTTGGAGAGCAGCCCCGGAGAGGCTTTGTTGTGTGTGCCCAGCACAGAGAGCAGCACTGAACAGGGAACAGGCAACTCCAGAGTTACACACTGGGCACTGCAGGGCTTGGAAAATAGAAAAGTTAAAACCTAAGGCATCAGTTTGGAGCACATAAGAGTGAAAAAAAAAGTGGCCTGTGGGGGCTGCAAGCTGTGGCGTTATCAGGAACTGGTTGAATTTGTATTTCCTGATGCTTTGCTCGTGCTCTGGTTTCTGTTCCATAAAGACACATGAGCAAGTGCTGAGAGAGGCAGGAGGACCTGAACTTGGTACTGACACCACGTGGGTCGCTGCCAGGATATTCTTTGACTCTCATTCTGTCAGTGACAGTGAGCACCGACTTGACCTTCTCAGTTTGTGCTGCCCTCGTGCTGATGAATAGTTGCCACTGTATAATCCTCGTATTGAGAGGCTGCTGAGATCTGATTTCATGCTGCACCTTAATTTGTACCCTCTCTTCAAATACTTCCGCTTGGTTTGGGGTTTTCTTTTCATTTGTTTTATTTCCCCCACTCTGCAAATCTGGCCTTTTTCCAAAGGGAAAGCTGACAAGAAAGGTGGACAAAGCCTCCAGTTGTGATTGTTTTCTTTTTTTTGTTTGTTTGTATAGGTTCACACTTTGCTCCCCAACACTTGAATTGTTTCTGTACTGTTGACAAAGGAAAAATGACCTCAACTGTAGTAAGTAAACAAAATATTCACAATATTCCTCTCTGATTTTTTTTTTCTTTTAATGTGTTTTTAATTCTTTACACATAACAGCCCATTGAGTGATGTCCTGATTAACAAGTCCTAAAACATGGAATATCTGCTGTGTTTCCTTTATTGGCAAAAAGGGAAAAAGATGCTGTGAGGCAAGTTTAAGAGGCTTGAATTTACCAACATTTCAAGTGCTCAGATACTTTCAGGGGAGATTTATGCTTTTGAGCATATGCTTTTGATTTATTCAAGCTTATTTTGGTGGGATTGGTTAGAATGGCTTCTAACTAGCTCTTAAAGCTCTTCCAGGATAAATATTCCCCAACCTGTTGCAGGCTTTTCTGTGTGTCAGAAATAGCTGAGGTGTACCTGGTGCTGTCACAGCATGAACTGGGGCAGTAAGCATTTATCCTGGAGCTGGACAAAGGCTGCTCTTTGTCAGCATTTCTTTCTGTGGTGGTGCTGCCCACAACTGTCCCTGCTGTTTATTTCTACCCTGTCAGGGCAAGCGTTTGTGCAAACAGCTCAGGAGGGCTGGGCTCAGGAATCCTCCTTGGGCTGGGTTGTGCTGGATCAGGAAGCTGATCTTGCCAGAGGTTTTCCAGCCTCGCTCTGCATCACTTTTATTCCCCAAACCGTGAGGTTTTAGGCGCGTGCTGTGAATCTCTGTGTGAGCTGGAGTCACCAGTAAGTGTTCTGCGCGCGGGGTGAATTCCACGCAGCGAGGTTCTGAAACTTTGTTCCTAATTGCAGCCTTGTTTTTCCCACCTTCTCCTGTTCCCTTCCTGCCCCTGTCCACCCCAGGGCCCACCGCCATACTACGAGAACCGGGGCTTCCAGCCAGAGCCCGTCTACGCTGCCAGGCAGGCAGCAGGTGCTAATCCATACCCACAGTTCTTCTCCACAAACCCTCCCTCAGTGCCAAACTATGCCCCAAGGGTGGCCACCCACCAGTCCACCAGGCCAGCAGCACAGCCATCCAGGAGAACGTGTGCAGCCAGTAAGTTTTGGGGGGGTTTTCTTCCCATTTTGGACCTGAGATCCATCAAAGTGAGGTAACAGAGGAAAGGGACCTTCCCTTCCACTCTTTCCCTGGGGATGAAGAAGTAACAGCTGGCTGGGATGGGAATGGGGGTGTTTTGGAGGAAGGATGGTGGAATGGAGAAAAGTCTGGCTAAAATTGTCTGATTTTAATGTCAGATATATAGTTCTGCTGGGTGGAAATTACCTTACTGGTGAACCTAATTTCTCTTTTCCCCCCTTGCTTTCATTTCAGGTCTAAGGAAAACCATAATAATTTTATTATCTATATTAATAGTGATTTGTTGTGCAATTGCTGCTTTCTTCATCTGGTATTTCGGTAAGTTATTTTTCCTTCTCTCTTTTTCTTTTCTTTTTTTTTTTTTTTTGTTTTGAAAGTAAAGATGTAGTAAGCTTTTTAAGTTAGAAATATCCACTCTTACATTTTATGCTCAATTAAGGACAAGAAAGTCTTTGTTCCTTTTCTCCTAAGAGGTGAACTAATGTTGCTTCTTAATGGGTCAGTTTTGTATGGGGGCTGGGGTGTTTTTTTTGATTGGTTTTTGTTTTTGTTTATTTCATTTTGGGGTGAGGTTTTTCATTTTGTTTTGGGTTTTTTTGTTTGTTTATTTTTTGTTTTGTCTTTTTGTTGTTGTTCTTTCTTTTTTATGCTGATGTTACTTTCCAAATTTGAGCTTTGAAGGGAGGGGATTGCAGTAAGTGTGTACACCTTAACTGCAAGAGTATAAGCAGTCAAGATGTGTTTTGTTTTAGTGAAATGGGATCTCTGTTGGAGCAGAAGTAATTTACATCCATTTACTCGTTTCTGTCGGGCTTTTGCTTTGAAAATGTGTAGATGCTGTGGGAGCCCAGCCTGTCTCAGCCCTGTAAGTTGTACCATGGATGTTAGCCTTGGAAATCATCCCCAGCTGGGGAGACTGAGCTCTGAAGCAGGGCTGGACCAATTCTGTTCAGCTCAGGTGAAGTTTGCCTTGTGCTGTCTTAATTTCCCTTTCAATGAAAGCTGCTTTTCTGAAAAAGCAGGAAACTAAAAACCAATTTGCTGTTTTAGGGAGCCTCTCCTTTTTGTTCTGCTTAGGAAGAAAGAGTTCTAGTGGAAGATGTCCCTGCTCACTGCATTTGGGTTGGACTAAAATGATGTTTAAAGACCCCTTCCAAACTATTCTGTGATTTTAAGGGAGCTCATTTAGAACTATTAGGACTTTGTGTCCTTAGGGGTGTTTTTCTGACTCATTTTGATTTAAGCAGGGTGAGCCTAATCTTGTTTTAAATTATAGCAAGAGTGTATAATTGAGGCACTTACTCCCTTCCTCCTTCTCTAAGTGTTAACGCTTTGCCAGTGCAAAGCTGACTCCTTTCTGACAACTTAATGGTGCCTGATTATTCAGGGGAGGCCAGTGGCCAGAACCCAATCAGCTGCATCAGTGCCTTGATCTGACAAGCAATGCAAAGGACAGAGCAATAAATCTGTTGTGGCAGGCTGGCTTCCCTCCCACCCCCGGCTTTAAGAGCCGCTCCTGAAGTTTTGCTCCCATCAAAGTGGGAACCTCCCTGCGAGCTGGGCACCCTGAGCTGATGTGCAGCCTCGTGGCTGTGTTTTTCTCTCTCTCTCCCTGCAGTAGAGAACCACTGCCTCAGCTCCCTGATCGAGTGTGGCTCCTCGGGGGTGTGCATGCCCCCCTCGCAGTGGTGCGACGGAGTCAGCGACTGCCCCAACGGGGAGGACGAGACCCGCTGTGGTGAGTGACAGCAGCCCAGGGCTGGGGGGACAGAACCTGCATCAACTGCAAGAGCTTGGCAGCAAATTGCCTTGCCCAGAGCTTGCCCAAGCTGCAACAAGGCTGTTTTACCTTCAAGTGTACCTTTGAAATGGTTCAGGGTGTGAGAGTGCTTTGAAGGGTGTATAGAGATACTCAGTTTGTTTCCAGACTGATTGAGAAGCTGAAATAAAGTGCCTGGCTTAGGGGTTTGAGCTGCCTTGACTTTGAGTCAGTTTTTTAGATATTGCCTTTTAGTTTGAGTGGGGTTTGTGCAGAACTGAATCTAGCATTGTCTCTGGAAGGAACAGGCACTGTTGACTTCTCAGTAAGCCTCAGGTGACAACATAAACCTGGTGCTCTTCAGTCAGGCTTCTCTTTTCCCATGAATTGTGCATTCCTCGTTTCCCCCCTTAGCTCTTCAACTGCTTCATAACTCATTTGTGCAAGAAAGCCTGGCCTGATCATTGCTTTGAACTGAAAAGATGCCAAGGGAGGCGTTAGTGAAGAGCTGAAGGTAGAAGGTGGAAACATCACTGAGTTATCCACGGCAGAGGTTTGGCACCTTGTGTTGTGCCAGTGCCACGCTGGAAAACTCCAGCTGTGCTCTTATTGCCTCTCTGTAAACTTTTATTCAGGATGTTCTCATGCAGGGTCAGCATTTGCTGGCCTGGGCTCTGGAGCTGTTCCACTCCATTTGGTTGAATAATGGGTTCTTGGAGAAGCTTGTTTCGATCTGTTCTTTTGCTTGAACTGTTTTTTATTAAATTCTTGTGCAAGTAAATACATAATGGGACGTGGGACTTCAGAGCTAATTGCTCCTGGTTACATTCTTGCTCTACAAGTGCTCCTCTGAGGAAATTTGGTGTATTAAGAGATAATAGAAAGTATTTTTCAATAGATCATATATTATTTATACACAGTACATGACATACTAAGAAATATATGGTAGCACAGAGAAGAGATAAGAAAATTTTGACTATTGCAACCTCAGTTGTAGAATATAAAATAGAATTTTCAGCATAAAAGCTGAAATGAAAATATGAACCCTATCTTGTACACTTGGATTTTAAAGCTGGTAGTTCTTTTAAATTGCCTTACATGAAAAGAAGTAAGTCATTGCCATATTTCTGTCTACTGGATATTTATTCAGAATTTGAGTAGAAGGCAGCATTAAGTTAACATCAGTTCACGCATGAAGTGGAATTATGGGTAACTACTTCCAAGTAGACAAAGCAGTAATAATGTGTGGTGTTCTTGATTTCTTTTTTTTTTCTTTTCCCCTTTCTTCCTTTTCTGGCAGTTAGACTTTTTGGACCAAATTTTATCCTGGAAGTTTATTCACCTGTCAGCAAATCCTGGTATCCTGTTTGCCAAGATGACTGGAATGACAACTATGGGAAGATTGCATGCAAAGACATGGGCTACAGTGTGTAAGTCTAACCCCTGTCAGCCTTTGCTCAGACAGAGAAAGGTTAAAATTCCCCTCTTGCCATTTTTAGTGTGTCTGAGACTTTGCTGTGCTGTGAAAATGTGCTGGCAAAGGCATCTCTTCATCTTGCCCTGCTACACAAGGTGCACACTTGTCAGATGAAAGTATTATTTTAACCTAGTGACTGGTGGGAAGTGGAACTTGACAAATGCTCAAAGAACCTGAGACTCTGGCTGGGCTGCACCACCAGGGTTCTGCGTTGGGTTAAAAACAAAAATAAATATTTCTGATGTTGTCATGTCAGAAGCTCTAGCTTGGCACAGCTTGTTACCACTTGTTTGAAACCTGAAACCACAGCTGGGTGTCAGGGTGGACTTTCTGTTTTGCAGAGACACGTATTTCTACAGTCGTGGGGTACCACCTGAAGTCAGCTCTAAGAGCTACATGAAGCTGAACACGAGTGCTGGGAACATAGACTTGTACAAAAAGCTCTACAGCAGGTATCTTTGTTTCATACAAGCCTCTCTCCTTCCACCGAGGGTCTCTCCAGATGCTGTGAGAGCTGCAGCTTCTGCCTGCAGCACGATGCAAGCCCGTCTTGCAGCAGGGATTGTTGGAGGGAAAGAGACTTTGTTTTCAATCTGATCCCAGCAACTGTTCTTCCTTCTCTTTGAAAACACAGCTGTCAGTTTTCCATCCTTCCTGTCCTCTCCTGAAAGAAAAAATGTCCCATCCTCTGTGCTGCCTAGAAGGTTGCCATGTCCAAGGTATTTTTCTAAGGCTCTCTGACCATTGGCAGGAGTTTGTGTACAGCGACAACAACAACGAGCTGTAACACCTTCACAGCAGCTGGCACAGCCTATTTTTCAGTCACACGAACACACAGCATGCAAAAACAGATCTTTCACTGTGGAGAGTATAATTTTTATTCTAAATGAACAACTCTGAAGTGTCCAGTTTTGAAACCTGTAGACTGCTCTGCCTGCAAACTTCCTGCAGCTCCCTTGTTCGGGTTCTTCTACAACGACTTCCTAAATCAGCTCAACTTTCTCTCATGCTGTTCTTCATCTTGATTCTCAGTAGGCTCACAAACCTTTTGTACTGGCGTCTTCAGCTTCCCACAGGCCAGTTTTGGTGAATGCAAGGCGTGGTGGAGGCCAGATGGTTGCTGGTAGGGTGGCTGGAGAGAGTGAAGAAAGGAGGGAACCCTCTGCAGGAAGATAAGGCTGAAGGCAGGGCACGTAGCTGGGAAGGGTAGGAAGCAGGTGGAGGGTGGATTTTGCTCATCACTTCCTTCCCTGAGTGCCTAAGATCCTGTTTGGTTTTTTTTATTTCTCCTGCAGTGACTCCTGTTCCTCAGGAAATGTGGTTTCTCTGCGCTGCATAGGTAACTCACTGGCTTTTTCAAGCTCCTTCTTGTTCATGCTTTGAAAGGTTCTGGCTGGGAAGTCCTTTTGGACCTGTGGCATTAATTGCTGCCTTTGCATGGGCAAATGTTTTAACTCTGGTTCCCAAGTTTCAAACAGGGCAGTTTAAGGGGCAGGGTGGGAGAGGAGACAAGGAGGACGTTGGATCCCCAGCTGGTTTTGTCTTTGCTCCACTGTTTCCTTTAAATAATTTGTGGTGAAGCTCCATAGCACCCACCCAGCAGCTGTGTTGGGCTGTCTGTGGCACCTTTGCCTTCCAAGATTCAGTAACTGGGTGGGCAGTGCCTTCCTGATGATGATGGCTGTCCTGAGGAGTCTCCTGGCCCTTGGCTGCTTTGCTGCACAGCACAGAGCTCTCTGAATTGCCAGAGATTCCTGAAAGGTGTGAAGAGTTTATGGTGAACCAAGGGCAGCAGCTGCCAGAAGGTGTTTGCAATTTAATGGGGCCTGGGCAATGGCAGAGCTGGGATTTGGTGTCAGGGCAGGGCTTTGAGCTGCGGTGCATCCAACAGCTCAGGGAAGCCTGAGGTGCAGAATCCACCTCCCAGCTCGCTCTTTAATTAACCCCTGCTTGTGTAACTCACCTTCCAGAGTGTGGCCTGTCCAGCAAGAGCGTGAGCATCATGAACAGGATCGTGGGGGGCAGCGGGGCCGTGCTGGGGCAGTGGCCATGGCAGGTCAGCCTGCACGTGCAGGGCACCCACGTCTGCGGGGGCTCCATCATCACCCGCCACTGGATCGTCACAGCAGCTCACTGTGTGGAAGGGTGGGTACTGCTCTCCGTGGTTATTTTTATTATTTGCCTCTCTTCAAGCCAAAATGCATAAATTTATTCATTTCTCCCAACTTTCTCCTTTAAAACTGAATTCCTTTCCCCCTTCCCCCCACCCCAGCCTGGCAGGCAGGTGCTGGGTAGTGTTTTGTCTCTGCAGCAGTGTGGGTTTGAAGTATTAAGGGAAGATTGGATATGGAGGAGGCTGGCTGCAGCTCATCTGTCTGCTTTCTGCAGGAACTCTCTTTTGTTTTGTTTTTTGTCTTATTTGCAAAATGAAATTGGTGGTGTTGAGCACAAATATCCACCCAATTTAAGATGGCAACAAATTTAATGCCAGCCAGCACAATTTCATGAAAATGTTGAATTACACTGTGAGAAAACCCAAAGGAAACTCCCCCTCCCACATTCTCAAATATCACACTCCCACTTAAATTGATATGATCTATTTAAAGATGCCTCTGCCATTTATTTCTTCATATCTTCTTGCCACAGGGCAGTGAAGTCCAATTCAGTATTAAATACAGATTTCTATCTATCCAAGGAGCACTTTGTGTAGCCATCAAGAAAAATAGCTGGTGCTTTGTACATTTTTAACCAATAAAGGAGAGTTGAGGGCTCTGTGGTGCCTTTTAAAGGGCAGAATTTGTTTAAAAGGTGGCTGCTTCTGTTGGAGGGAAAGCCCACAAAGCAAAAGCATATTTAATGGTTGGTTGGCTGGATCACGGGCTAAGGCAAGGAAGAATATTTGCCCTTAACCTTGAGAAAGGAATGCAAGTGTTGATTTCTACCTGGAGATCTTATCCCTCCATTGTTGTCTGGATTTGAGCTCTGCAGTGTGTAAAAGCTTTGAGAATGGCAACCAAGCTGCAGCTGGCACAAAGCTGGTTTTCAGTCTGATTTGGGTTTTTTTTTTTGGAGGTGGGATGATTTGCAGGAACTGCTGCCTTGGCACTTCTCATGGAGGGAGTTTTAGCACTTCAGGCAAGTTTTCTATTAAGCTTTTGTAAATTGTGCTGGAGCACAAGAGGCTGCTTAAATTGCATCCAGCAAGCATGCTTAACATTAAAAAAACCCTCACCAAAACCCAAAACCAGCCTAAAACCCCCTGGCATTTTCAAGATAGTGAAATTCTTCTACTAGATCATGTTTTCACTAATTCTGGCTTCTGCTGGTACTGCTGACATGTGAGACCTCAGAAATGCCTGCCTGATCCCTCAGCCACGGAAATCAAAAGACTTCAGTGTTGCAGTCCCAGACTTAATTTGTTGTGCTGAGTGATTAAGGGGATGGACAGTGATACTTAACCCACTGCAAAGATTTTTTTTTTTTTAATATATATTTGAAATTAGAGCCAAGCTTTCCTCAAGTTACATGTCTGGCAATTTGTGTCTTATTCAATGCATGTGCATTTCTGGTCACACAAGCATTTGACTACAGCTCCTGAAGACAATTTTTTGAAGGTCCCAATCCATGTCTTGTCACCTCAGAAGAAAACCTTCAGACCTTTTCTTTGTTCTGTAGGCGATTTTCTGACCCACACAGCTGGAGGGTTTATGCTGGGATTCTGAATCAGGATGAGATGCTCTTTAGAAGTGGATACAGAGTGCAACAGATAATTTCCCACCCAGATTATGACATAGACTCTAAAGACAATGATGTTGCCCTTATGAAGCTGGAGACACCACTGAGTTTTACTGGTAGGTATTCTGCTCTTCTTAAAGGAAAAAATCCAGTGGCAATGAGCACATCTTTTAAAATTTCTGAATTTCAGTAAGAAATCCTTGTAGGTACTTATTGGAAGAGCACAAAATGACCCTAGAGATGGTATAGAGACAGAGGGCACAGCCTCTGATTTCCTTAGCAGGATTTATTTAAGTCTATTACATGGATAGAGGGTTTGGGCTCATCTCAAAAATGTACTTTTGCTCCTGAATGCTGCACTGTGCTTCAGCTTAGCCACTGCTGTATGTGCAGACCTCTACAGGTGCAGTGGTGGGGCAGCTGATTAGATCCCAAATCAAGCCAGGTCAAATGATGGTCAAAAAACCCCTCAGAACTAAGCATTACAAGAAGTTCCTTTCATAAAAGCAGATGTAGGTGGTTTGTAAGCAGCTGGTGTAAAATAGAGCACAAGCCATTACTTAAACTCAAAGTGCTTTTTGTGTACAGGCCCTTTGTGTTTCAGTAGTTTGAAGCTACCAGGAGTGATATGAAAGGGATTTTCTGCTGCTGAGAGCAGGGAGATTCTCTGTTTTTCCAGGTTTTTGTGCTGCACACTTCTTGTATCTATCAGCACTGAATCTTGCTTGTCTTGTGATTATTTTCAGCAGAGTTTTGTTAAGAGAATGCAGAGCTGTAGTTTTCAGAATTTTTCCTTCATCTTTTGCTGCTCAGAAGAGCTGGTGTTAATTGTTCTATTTAATCTGATGAATTAAGATAGAACCATTAACTGCTTGTTCCTCACTTTGAGGTGAAGGTCAGGGAGCTCTCAGGGAAAGGGCAGCTGGTAATCTTTCTGCTGCTGCCTGCACTGTCTGCCTGCAGGGAATGTGAAGTACAGAGGAAATGCATGGTGTATAAGTGGTGGCCGTTCAAATTTTTTCTGAATTCTGTCTGAACATCTGCTATTCTGTTTATTTTTCAGAAACTGTGAGGCCAGTTTGTCTGCCTAATCCAGGAATGATGTTCCAGCCTAACCAGCAGTGCTGGATATCAGGGTGGGGAGCAGAGTACCAAGGAGGTAAAGAGTGCTTCTGGAATTTTTTGATCTTTAACATAAGCTGGTCCTCTTCAGCCTACAAATAACTGTTGCATTGATGCCTTAGGTTTTAACTTAATATTTTTCAACCCCTGCAGTGCCCAGTGGGTAACTCTGGAGTTGCCTGGTCCCTGTTCAGTGCTGCTCTCTGTGCTGGGCACACACAACAAAGCCTCTCCGGGGCTGCTCTCCAAGGACACCCAGCCCCTCCTGGGCCCAAAAAGCATCAACCAAAGAGCCTCTGAGGGGGGCAAGCTGAGGGCAATTCCATCATTAACTGCAGCTTTCATTGGAGAATCAACCCTGAGATGCAAATGAACCAAAGCCAGAAAAGTGGGAAGAACTCGTGGCCTCTCAGGGTCCATCTCGGGGCCCATCTGGGCAGCACCTCTGGCTCCCCAGGGGTACCTTTGGAGGCCTTTCCAAGAAATCCCCACCTTTATTCCCTTACTGCTGTCTAGTCTCTGTTTTTAGGTGGCCTCTTAAGGCATCAGCATGGGCTGATGGGGCAGTTTGAATTAGTTCTGTTGTTACACCATTTTTTCACCTGTTTTCCAGCCCCCCAATATTTACCCAGGGCATTCTGTCTCAGAGCAAGTTGTGACGTGTTGCACTCAGCAGACTGCAAAGGACCCTCAAAATCAGTACTGGGGGCAAGAAATACCCACCCAGGAAATAATTCTGTGCCCCTGCTGGCAGGGCCACCTCTCCTGCAGCAAGGGTTGCTGTGTGCCAAGCGTGTCCTGTGGAAGTGAGAAAGGGCAGGAGCTGCTCCTTTCTACCACCTCAGGCTGAAAAATTTGCAAAAATGGAAAAGGGAAAGGGAGGAAAGGTGTTTTTTTGGTATGAGAAATGTACTGGGGGAGGTCCTCTTGACCTTTTGTAGACTTCTTACATCCTAAATTTCCATCCTGCTGCTTCTAGGAAGGTTCTTCATCTTGGCTGCTGGGATTTTTTTGTAACAGCAAAGTAGTGTGATGCTTATTCTAATTTTGTCTGTCTGTGCATATTTCAATTCCAGGTAAAACATCAAATAACTTGAATTACGTTGCGGTGCCCTTGATAGAACGTTCCAAGTGCAATGCTGTTTATATCTACAATGGCATGATTCTGCCTACCATGATCTGTGCTGGAGACCTAGCAGGGGGAATTGATTCCTGTCAGGTAATTATTCTTAATTAATAGCTAGTAATGATCTGATTACTTTTGAGGCCTTGCTAGTAGGCTTTTAAAATTATCTGTCTGTCTGTCTATCTATCTTTCTATCTAACTATCTATTCTCTATTTCTCTATCTCTCTATTTCAAATAAATTCTATGGCCCCCAAAAATGAAAAATTTGCATAACATCTGGTTGGGCTTCTGGTTCCTTTGGTGGTGCCTCCTTTTAAAGAGGCTCCTTTTGTTTCATCATCTGAATGGCTGCCAGAGCTGAGTTCTCACTGAATTCCCATAGAGGGTGAGGCTCCTTTTTAATGCTTCAAGGATGGTTTGTTACCTGGTACTTGAAAGTGATCAAATGTTCCTCATAATCACAGCATTATTATCATAATTATATTATTAACCACAGCATTGTCTTGAGAACAAGTAAGTCAATAATGCCAATATTAATTAGGGGGCTCTGGGCAAATTATTTTCATCCCCATTGGAAGCAGACATTATTTGATACCAAAATTGCCATCACATTTTTTTTTTTAGTGACTCCCTAAATAGTGGGTAGATTTTTGCTGAAACCAAACTGTTGGAACCCTGAATCCTGAGAATTTCAGTCTTTCAGTTCTGACAAGCAATGAGCCTCAAAAGCACACTCCATTTGACCTGAGGCCCTGGGAAAAGCTCCCAAGATTGTGGGATAATACAGAGGGTGCTGCTGTGTGATTAAAAAGTTATATCACTGGGTAGAATATGTAGAGACATAGAAAAATTAGGTTTGTAGGATATTAGTAATATGTAGGTGGCAAGGTGGAGGATTTGGGGCATGGGTTTGTTCTTCTTCTTTCTTCTTCACAAATCTGAGTGTTTTGCCATTGGGTCAAAAATCCCTCAGTGCTGGTCAGAAATTATTAGTCACTGGTTTAGAAGTGAAAATAAACTTGTTGGCAATTAATAATTGGGCAATTTGGGGTATAAGTGACCTTGGAAGCAGCCATTCTGTGCCTATTTCACCTTGTTAACTTAGAAAGCAGTCTCTGTGTAGCTGTGTTATAGATAAGATGTAATAAACATCAAAGACCAAAGAAAAACTCCTGGTTCCTGCACCTTGATTCAAACCCTGAGTAAAACAGACTCGAAAAAAGTAAAAGAAACAGAGACTTGCGATACCAAACCTGCGTTCCTGGAGTGAAATGGGTCGTGTCTTTCCCGGTGGCTGTGTCATTAACAAGGCATTTTGTGTCCCCTGCAGGGTGACAGCGGAGGTCCTTTGGTGACCCACCACCACTCGGTGTGGTGGCTGGTGGGAGACACCAGCTGGGGCACGGGCTGTGCCACTCCCAACAAGCCCGGGGTGTACGGGAATATGACCGTGTTTACAGACTGGATTTATAAAAACATGCAGGTAAAATGTTGGGAGGTTTTTCTCACAGATGTAAAGGCGTCGCTCGCTCCTGAAATGTGGTTTTGCTTAAGGAAAAAAGTTAATGAATAAATGTGATTTGCATGATAACGAAGCTGTGCTGGTGGGAAGCATCCAGGAATTGTTAAGACAGAATATGAACCTTTGTTTTCTGTTTTGTTTTGTCTCTTAAATAGGCAAACAGATGACAACTGCTCTCTTTGCTAATCGATGTTCCTGAGGACAAGAATAAATGAAGCCATGGGGGCCTGGGATATTTATTCACTTTGCAGTTGATTTCAATTTCTCCTCTTTGATTTTTTTTTCTTTTTAAAAGTAACATGAAGGATTGCACACTTGGTTCTGTGCTGGCTACAGTGACTGATCTTAATCAGTGAAGGATTATCACAATGAGCACCTTTCTTCTCCTTGTGGTGCCTGGCGGAGTCGTTCTGTCAGCTGCCTGCAGAAATGTCTCTCCTTTGTTGAGTAACTTTCGCTTGATAATCAGGCTTATAATGACAATTTAAATCACACTTTAAGTTCAGATTTTCATTAGCAGGATGCTGAGACAGTTGGTTTAGTAGTTTTTAAATTAAATGTTAAGTAATGTGAATGTTGAATCTCCGAGCTGCTGGTTGGCAATTTCAAAAGAAATGAATGTTTTTTTTTAGTATAGAATCATAGAATGGTTTGGGTTGGAAGGGACCTTAAGGATCATCCAGTTCCAACCCCGCTGCCATGGGCAGGGACACCTTCCAATATTCCAGGTTGCTCAGATCCCCATCCAACCGGGCATTAAACACTTCCAGGGCTGGAGCATCCTCAGCTACCCTGGGCAACCTGTTCCAGTGCCTCATCACCCTCACAGGGAAGAATTTCTTCCTAAAATCTAATTTAAATGTGCCCTGTTCCCAGTCTGATGTCATTACCCTTTGTCCTCTCACTACATGTCCTTGTCCAAAGTCCTTCTCCAGCTCTCTTGTAGGCTCATTAGGGACTGGAAAGGGCACTGAGGTCTCCCCAGAGCCTTCTCCGGGCTGAACAACCCCAGCTCTGTCAGCCTGCCTCCATAGCAGAGGTGCTCCAGCCCTTGGAACGCCTTTGTGGCCTCCTCTGGACTCACTTCAGCAGGTCCATGTTGGAGATCCCTAAGCTGGATGTAATATTCCAGGTGGGGTCTCAGGAGAGTAGAGGGTGAGGGCTATACATGAAGGGAATTTTTCATGCACTACAGTACAGGTACAGAAAAAAATAAAACAGAAAATACACTGTATATTCAGGTAGTTAAAAATCCTCAGGATCTCAACACAGCCGTCATCAAAGTCAGATTGTTGCAGTCTGGCTGCCTCAGTCCTTACAAAAAGTGCTGTTTTGTTTTTTTAATTTAAAAAAAGTGCTGTTAAGCTGCTCTGAACCCAAACTGGGTGAGGCCTGCTGCCACTGAGGATGGGGGATGTGGAGAGGGAAGCCCTGGACAGGGATGCCTGGGACAGGGATGCTCCAGAGCTGCAGCAGGCAGCGGTGAGCTCAGTCTCAGTGCTGAGGCTCCTGGCTGAGCACACCGAGGGTGAAAGGCAAAGGGCTGTGCTGCACCTCGGGCTGCAGACACACAGACACACAGACATACAGACACACAGACACAGACTGGGTGTTTTACACAAGGAAACGCAAAGCTGCGTTTCTGCAGGACGAGATGACCTACCTCATTTGCTAAATTTGGCTTCTGATTATTCCTTAGAGATCTGCCTTACGTATCTGCCTGGATGTTTGTAGCAAAAATGTAATTCATATCCAAGTGCCACCTGAACTAGGATTTTGGAAATAATTTATAATCGTGGTAGAGGATCAAAAAGCCATATCAAGTCACTTTGTTAAGAAGGATAAATCTTTATTGAATGAAATGACTCCACTAGTCTTGTTTTCTCTTTTGGTACTGAAATGCAATTATCTTACATGTAAACACTGCACCAAATAAATTGTTGGTTTGTTTTTTCTTTTTTTTACAAATAGTTTTCCTTAGTTGTGTTTTATATCTGTTTACTTGGATTTTTTTTTTTGGGAGCAATTGCTGGATTCAGTGTATGAGGTGCTTTGAGAATCTGATTAAAAAAGCCAAAATCAACAACGAACAAACAAACAAAAAACACCTCAAGAGGGTCAGTAAAGAGATTATTTTAATTCCAATATTTCAGGTCCTCGAACAAACCCAGGGACCGAGAGCAGGATGTCCAGGAATGCTGAAGGTCTTTGGTGGCTGGGTCTGGTGAAATCACTCTGACTTAATTGAATTAAATAAGGAAGTTTAGCCTGCAGGCAGCGGCTTGGGGGAGTCGCACCCTATTTTGTTACTCCACCTCGTGCTGCCTGGAGCAACATGTCCTTGCCTCTCCTCTCTAGGTGTGAGATGGGTGTTTGCAATAGCACTTGTGCATCAAGTGCACCTTGGGGCGTGGGGATGCCGTGACACAACCCACGAGTTTAAAGTACTTTCGAAACAAATGAAAACATTTAAGTTGTTACAGGTCTGAGGTGCTTTTTCTGTGGCTTCTGACCCGCAGCACTGCAAGTCAATAGCAGCACAATAAGGCACTGGGAGAAAGTGGCTGCAGTGCTCAAGAGGGTTAAGGAAGCTGGATGTTGGGGTGAATGCTGTACCACAAGTCAGGCACCAGCTGCAGCTCCATGCCACAGGCACCAACACTTTGTGTCATTTCT
Organism: Rhipidura dahli; assembly: GCA_013399225.1. Lineage (NCBI taxonomy): Eukaryota > Metazoa > Chordata > Aves > Passeriformes > Rhipiduridae > Rhipidura > Rhipidura dahli. Next base: position 513,620 of record VXAC01008722.1, on the reverse strand, counting down.
GGCCTGAAGAGAAGGCTTCTCTTGCAGGAAACCTGGAAATGACTACATCACACACTGGTATAAGCACATTTTTTTCTAGCTGGATGCAGACATTACTTTTGGTGCACAAAGCTTCGTGCATTAAACTAAATCCTCTGTGTGAAAGATGTCATGAACACAGGGTGTGATGTTATATTTTGCATTGGCTTGCATGAAATGAAGGAGCTTTTGGGAAGGTTCTCCTTGTCCTGGGGAGGGGAAGGAGAAAAGCAGCAAAACAGATGCTGAGACACCCTTGTAATATTTAACATCCTGGGAGGTTTCATTCCTTTTGGACATCCACATCCTGCTCCATCCATCAGTCCCAAAATTTCAGGTGATGCTGCAGACATCTGAGAGAAAGAATCTCTTGGCCCTTCTGCAAATCAGGCAGCTGGGAAAGGAGATTGAAGAGAGACAGTGGCATCCTCTGGATGCATCAGTCACATGAAGTAAATAAACTTTCTTTTCCTTCTAGGCTGGAACTGTTTCATGCCTGCTGTGTGCTCCCTCTCTCCCTCCTGGGCTGAGACTTAGTGGTGACACTTTGCAGAGGTGTCTTTTAGCTGAGAGCAGGAAAGAAAACAACCCCAGAAAGACAAAAACACAGAGGGAAGTGGGAGATCACGAGTGTCACGCACTAAGCTTCATTCAGGAAAATCAGATAAATTGATTTCTCCAGTTTGTGAATTACACAGCTCCCATCCTGATAGAAAAAGAGAAAAACAAAACCAAAACATATCATCCTCAGAGTGCTAACTTTTAAATGATTATTTCAGTGGTTTCACAGAGTTCATAAAGAAAATGTTTAAAAATGGGATAACGTTAATTAATCCCAACTTCCCCAGCGGAGCCCTTCATGTAAAGGCAGCTGTTGCATAAAACTGATTATACTGGAATTAGTATTAAAGGTCTGGGCTGACATTAAATTTTTATGGGATTATACAAAATTCTTCATTAATGCTCGAAGACGAGGAGAAAACCTCTGAAAAACAAAGATATTACAACATGGCCAAGTCTTTCAGGTATTGGCAGGCTTTGCTGAGACGATCAGCTCGTTGTCTGAGGTCATTCCTGGTTTTAGCAGCTTCAGTGTCCTCCTCAAGGAAAAAGTTTAACTTGTCTTTATCTTGCAAAATTTGCAGCATTGAGGTCTGCAGGTTTTCTCCGAAGTCATGAAGGACAGAAGACAGGATGATCAGAGGAATCTGATTGGAGAGGCGTTTACTTGCTCCCTGCAAGATGGGGGGGGTAAAAAAAGGCAAAATACTAAATTGGTAAAAAGAACTGAAAAATGAAAGGTCTATAGGTAATTTTTTAAAAAGTTGGACTGAGTTACTGTTCAAGAAGGGAGTACTGCTCTGAAGTAAATGTTTACAACCGATCTCTTTTGTGCCTGAAATCTAAAACTTAAGAGTCATGAGGATATCAGCTGTTGCTTTTCTTCCCTCAGCGATCTAAAGCCAAGGCAGGCTGTTCTCTGCTCAGCTCTGTCAGCTGTCACTGGTGCAAGTTATAGGAGGGTATTCCTGACAAACAGAACTTGTGCAGTTTCTGGTGTCCAACCTGTCTTCACTGAATGCCAACAATATGTTTTGGTGCAGGACATCAAAGAGTGACTTTTCCTGAAGCTGGTAAATTCCTGTATTAGATGGTGGTATTTAGATGGCATTGCTGATGTGCTTGTCCTTTTAAGTGTAAGACAGCTTTGGAGGAAGCTTTAGCCTTAATGGGAAATGTCTTCAGCAGCAGTGAGACCAGACTGTTACATCCATTGAAATCTCCATGAGATCATCTCCTGTCTGACCTGACCAACAGCCTGGTGGATTTATGGATGCAAACTGAAACAGATCAACCTAGAAGAGCTTGTGGAGCCCCTTCCCCATGGACATCCTGGTGCTTTGGGGCAACATGAGGTTCTAAACTTCTCCCAGCTCTGGGAAGTGGCTGCCTCCAGCCCTCCTGATGCTGGGTGAGCTCTTAGACCTAAGTGCCTGGCTGCAATTGAGAGGTTCTGTCTTTATTTTTTTAGTACAACTTGAAAAGGGCATTTGTGGATCCTATAGGGTGTAGGCAGCCATGGACACTTAAGAGCTTCCATCTCATTCAAACTCCATTTGGCCTTGCATAAGTGAGGCTCCTGCAGCTATGATGCCCTGGCAGTTGGGGGTTTTTTGATTGAAAATGCCTCTCAGGTCATGTACAAAAATATTTAACTGCGGGTAAGACATACAGCAGAGTGTGTAGGAAGGTGGGATGGAAAGGGTTATGTACTCCTGGCTTTGTTTCTTGTTCTCTGAAAGCTAATGATTTTCTCTTCATCAGCCTGAGCAGCCTGAACATTTAATTGCAGGAATTTGTCAAAACCTTGCTCTTGGGATTCAAGGGGAGCCGCTGCCTACCTTCCTGCATTATTAATATTGAACTTGTTGCTTTCTGAGGGAGTTTTATAACAAAGCAAGTCTTGATACTGCATGCTCTCTTTTCTGTCTTTCTTTAACATGATTCTTTGTTAAAACACCCCATTTGTCTTCAGAGATTTCACTGAGAGGCTGCTACCTGCAATACAGCAGATGCACTCTAATCTCTGTACAGACAGCTGATATGTTATAATGTGATGTTTTATTATTGCTCCTGCTGCTGCAGTAGTTTAGGATCTGACTGCAAGCCACTGACACCACTTTCTGCTGGCTGCAGGAATATGCAGTGGCTTGAGGCTGACCTGAGCCAGACTGGGAGGTAGCTAACAAGTGGTTTAGGAGCCAGCTGCCATTTTGACACCTTCAGGCTTTTCTAAATCCCACATCCTGCATCCTGCAACCATCTGTCTCCAGCGACTGTGCTGATACAGCCCAGCTTCATCCTGAGATCCTCAGCACTGGTCAGAAGCTCCAAGTAGTTTGTACAGAAGCTGAGCACGTTCCTGAATGAGACACTCAAGACACTCTCTGGCTGCTCTTCCCTGCATGGTGCTAGTATGGCATACAAGGCTATATTGGCTCCAGCAAGATCTGCTCGAGGGGTATCTGCTACAGCACTCAGGGTGCAGCAAAGCTGCTGTATCACAGCTGTGAACTCACAGAGAAGTAGGCATTTATGTGAGAAACCATCTCCACGACAACAGAGGGCTCCTTTGGAGCAAAAAAGTGCTGATCTTGCCCCATGGCACTGCTGGGAGCGTTTTCTCTCTTAGCAGCATTTAAATCAGCAGTGTAAAGGTCATCCTGGCAGTACACAATTCTCTCCATTTTGAACTGGGTCCGGATACGTCTTTGAGCCTCTGCTGCTTGTTTCTCTCTAACTTCTTCAACTTTCACCTACAAAAAAAAAAAAGGAATAAGAAGTCCTAAGACATTTGCTTCCTCTGGAAAGCATCCAGTGCTTAGCAGTGGAATGGCAAGGTGGGCAAAGTGTTCAGCTGCCCTTATGCAGCCCTGTCTAATCCCAGCCCATGGGGAACATGGAATAAAGCTTGAGATTGTGGTCCCTCGGTTGTGAAAGAGCAGGAAAACGTGGCTTTTGTCCCCTCCTTGCACACAAGTGGGATCAGTCCAAACCTGGTGCTTGAAACCCAAAGGAAAATACCTGCTGTCAGCAAACCAACCCTGCCCAACCCCTCCCTGTCTGATGCTTTTATATGGTGCAGCCATCTGATGCTTTCGGGGCTTTTTGATACTTCCACCTAAAAGTCTGTGGGGGTGGCAAAGTTCCCTCAGTCATGCTCAAATTCCCTTAAAGTGCTTTCCTAGCACCCCTAAGAAAACACCCCATCTCTTTTCTCACATCCAGTGTCTGCCAGAACCTCTTCCCTCTTCATTCCTCTCACTGTGTTATAACTAAAGACCCTGCCTGAATACCTCTGTTTGTATGAAATAATTTATTTGTTCACCATCTGGTTGGCCTGGGAGCTCAGTAGGGTTTGACCAGGCAAGTCAAGTAGCAAACCACCTATTTCACTCACATTTGCCTCTGAGTTTCCTTTTTCAGCAGTATCCTGTGAGTGAACTCTGTTTCCTGGCTGCCAATATTGCTTCTCATCTCTTCCTTAAAGCTCTTTCTGAAAAAAAGGCCTTTGAGGACATCCATTTCACTGAACTCCACCCCAAAACATGCTAATGCCTGAATTGTGAATGGTCATCTTCTAGGTTTTTCACAGCTGGATGGTTTTTGGCTTGTCTCCTCCTGCTCCCTTTTTTCAAAGATGAGATTCCTGCACTGGCTAAAACCCTGGCTTGCTTTCAGAGAGGGGAAAAGCACAATTTAGCACTCTGACAAATCATTGCAGGACTTAAATCTGAATTTAATTATAAACTCTTCAAGGCAGCCATATCAGGTTTTCTTTGCACTGTATTGCAAACATCGAGAATATGAGCATAATGAGTAAAGAATGCATATATTAGATCTTGTAAAAGTTGTGCAAAATGCACTTTTGTGAGTGTCATTATAATCATGCTATCATTTTCAAGATATTCCTTATTTTCCTGCAAGAAATTCCATACTTGCACAAGGGAAATGCAATGACACAGGTACCATAAGCATGGGTGCATTTACAAATGCCATTCTATCTTTTGAGTTATCTCAAGTTATAGGTAGTGCCTCACCTTGGCAGTTCTGCTTAGATTGTGAAAATTAGCAAAATTCCTTTTAACAAGTTCCAAAAATTTTTCTTCAACCAGTTCTAAGGGAAGAAGAGAGAGACAAAATAAAGTCAGGTGAGTAAGTGAGGTTTTTAAGGTATTAATATGAGACTTGGGAGATTTTCTGTATTCATTCAGAAATAGCTGAGCAGCTGTATACTCTGTCTTTATCATACAAACAAGTAGAAATTTAGACTTCCAGGTCCAAGAGTGTGACCACTTAACACCTGAGAGATTGAATACCAGTGAGATTTTCTTGGAAAAAGCAGTATTTGTGCTTATGGACACTGAGTCTGGCACAACACAGAAGGAGACAGGATCACAATATAATTTTTCCTTGGGTGCTTTCTACTGGATCAGTTATGCACCCTTTCCTTCAGCCCCAGCAGTCCTTGTATAACACATGCAGTGTCATGAAAAGAATCCTGAAGTTCCCACTTCAAGGTTGTGAATTCCACTCCTCGGGTTTGGGAATGCCAAACTGGCACCAGGTACTTGTGTACTGTACTGTTTCCTTGCTGTGTTGTTTATTATGTAGTTATTAATTGCTAACTCCCTTCTGAGAGCCACTAGGGAAAGTATTAACAAATGCTGGAGACCATGTGCAGAGATTGACGGCTCTAGAGAAGGAGCAGCCCCCAAGCTGAATCAGATTTACTTCCTCACTCTGAAGGATCCTGAGAGCAGCAGTGAGAGAATCAGGAAAATAAACTTGTCAGGCCCAGCAGAGTCTCCCACACAAGAGCCTCCTGTGGCCTGGGCCGTACCTATCACGTTGTTGAGGATCCCAATTGCTGGCTCCTCCAGCTCTCTGATGTGCTCTTTTACAGAGTCCTCAAAAGTCCTGTGGTTGCTGAAGCCTGGGAACTCGCGGCCACGGTACTGATCTTCGTATTTCTGCACTTTATTCGGGACAGTTTTTTTAGCTGTAATGGTAGAACAACATTGCTTTGCTACTAAATCACTCAATTCATACATTTCAGATCTCAGGAGGAAGTTTATTTCTCCTCTTTGAGTTGTTCTTGAGAGGAACAACTACTGAGATGATTTTTTGTTACCACAGAACAGGGCTAGCACATAGTGGCTCATAGAATGAGACTTCTTCACACACGGCATCAAGCATCTGACTGACAAAAGATAGGATGGGGCACAAAAATTCTGGTTCTTCTTGGTATTTTTACCCCCACAGAAGTAGCTGGCCATTACCAGTCACTTCCAAGCACAAAAAAAAACCCCTGAACAAAACAAACCCCCAAGCTCACTAAACACTTTTTCCAGGGCATCTACTGTTGACTAGCTATTTTTACTTAAGATATCACAGTCAATATTTCTTTGTTGATAATATACAAATTTTCTATATTTTTTTTGTATGAGGTATCACCTTAGCCCAGAGCTAAAGTGGAACGAACCCCACCCAGACTCTAAAATATTAATAGCAATTATAAAACAAAAACATTAACAGTAATAATAAAAATTATTACATAGATTATTATTACTTATTATTAATATTCATTGGTGTTGCCGTCATTTAGAAGAATGGTTCAGAAAATCACCAACAAATTCTGTGCCAGTGTCTTGATTTTATTGCTGTGCTGGGAGAAGAGGCAAGCACTGACCTCTCTGTAACAACAGCATTTTACACAAACTGTGTCTGTGTCCCCAGGGACCAGAGCATAACTTGCCTGACACCAGATGGATGCTCCTGGCTTCTTGTTCTTCATTTTATTGAAAAATACTTATTGAAGATGCTGTGTGTGGGTTTAAAAGCAAGGGGATGGGCTCTCAGGACAGCTGCCAGGATGGTTTCTGTGCTTACCCCTTGCAGCACACTCCATGAGGATCACGCTCCACGTTCGGAACTCCTTGCGGATCTTCATGAACAGCCTGACTTCATCTCCAAACAGCTGCTCCTCTCCCAGCATGGTCCGAGAGATGTCTTGGTTAAAGAGCTTGATCAGCTGCAGAGAATTGAACAACGAGCAGGCAATTTAGTAAAGTTTCATTTCTTCAGGTTAATTTGTGGGTGTTAAGTAAATCTGCATTGTTTGATGTTAAAGCAGGGACACATTTCATAAAAAAACATCCCTTTTTTACATATTTTATGCTTTTAGCTCCTGGTTTGTTTTTCTTCTTGTTGTTGTTGGGGTTTGGGATTTTTTGGTTTTTTTTTTTTCCCCCCCCAAACTGTCACAGCAAGAGGAGAACAAACTTGATACTCTTTTGTTTTCCCCCCATAAACTTAGAAGCCCTTACTAAATTTTAATAAGCCAGACTGATGAGCTTTCATAAGCACCTCTCCTGCCTGCTGAAGGCTTAACAGTGAGGGATTAACTCCCTGAGATGGGACACTTAGATGGACTTACAAACCACGTTTTCATATCAGGAATACATTTGATCTTATGAGTGCTGTAAACAATGGGAACCCTTCAAAGTGTTGAGCAGGCAGGAGGATAAGTTTTCCCTTGCTGTGATGCTTGATTTTGACCAATCAACCAAGTTGTTTGGCTTTTTTGTCCCATAATCACAGGAAAGAAATTCCTAGAAGGGGCCACAAGCTCCTGTGGTCCATGACTTTTGCAGGTGTGGTTTGTCTATGTTACCCTCAAAGCACTTCAGTGGCAGATACCACAAACTTCCTGGTGGTCCGTGCTGATGTTTCGATAATTTCAAGTGGTTTCCTTTTCTCCCACAGTCACCTCCTCACTCTGCTCTGTGACCAATACTGATACTTACTTCTGTGAGGAAAACCAGCTTCTCAGGCTCTTCTGTGGGTGTGTCTCTGTTGTACCTTTGCAGATTCTGTAATGTTTTATGGAGGGTGTCACGAATTTGGCTCTCCACCGCTGGCAAAGTTTTCTGGGGAGGAGACAGAGAAGCAGGACATTGAGATAGGTTGAACCTGTCTGGTTTTGGAAGGAAAACAAAATCCCTTTAACAGTGACCTGTACCTGCACAGGATATTTGCTATTTCTACAAATCCAAGAGCTCGCTGTCTGTGTCCCATGTGTGCTTGTGGGATAACATGGAAGAGTAAATATGGCCTTCACTGAGGGAATGCCAGGGGCCAGGATCTCCCTGAGGAGCCAGGCTGGACCTCACTGCAAGTTGGGCAGAATAGCTGCAGTTTAGGGCAAGATTTCACCCTCAGTGAGCCAAAAACTGTCCTCACAGGTTGTGCCAGGAAGGTGGTGATGAGGTGGTGCCTGCTGAATTCCTGATAAATACCTGATGGAACATGGCTGTGTAATTGCTTATTTTCTGTAAATTTACATAAATAATTCTTTTTTCTCCTTTGAGACTGAGTTTAGAGGTTCCCTATATTTTAGCATCTTCTCTTAATGGAATAAGATACAGATATTACATACAGATATGTTTATATCAAATAAAACCCCCCAATATCCTTACATTAGTATAATAATATAATAGGACATCTTGATATTTTGAAGTCATTTTCAGTTAGATAGAAATTCAGTTAAATAGTGTTTCAGTAAGCTGACAGCACTAACTTGTCACCCTGGTGATCAACACACCTCCTAAACAAGAACTATCACGGCTGCCATTGAAAAGGCAGGAGTCACAAATAGATGAAATAATTTGCTTTTTGCTGATCTGCAGCTAAAAGCCAAATCTGAGGACAGAACGTGGGGCTTTTTACCTCTGTCTCTCAGTTCAGTTTCTTCTCAGACCACTGGGTTGAAGGATCATTAACCACTGTCTGAGCATATAAAGATGAAATCCAGCTGCAGTCCAAGGCTGAAGGGTTGAACTTGATTTTAGGCAGTAACTGAGATAAACAGCTCCATATGGGACCTCTGTTACTTACAATTATGTGTTTCACAAGTTCATTTGTGAGCTTCTCTGCCAGACGGGGGATAGTAGCCTTTCCTTGTTCCATAAGAGCCCTGTGAAAAAAGAGGTAAAGGTGGGTTTGGATAGCCAGGCTGTGCAGGGCAAGGAGGCAGCACTGATGCTCTACTCTGTTTTCACTAGTTCTATTATACAATTTGGGTAAAAAAAGGGTCTCTGGGCCATGCTGGTGCAGATGTGGCAACAGCCCAGGACTCTGGGCACTTTTTGTTTGACAGCTACTGACTGAGCGAAGGGAAACAGAAAAGAATCTGAAAAAAGCAAATTCTAACAGCGGATGGATGTGCTGTTCTATTATTTCTTCATGTGTGAAGTTCATTGATCCAAAACCCTTTCCAGCTGCCATTCTCTGTATTATGATTGATCAGCTGCTGAGTCATCTGGGCAGCCTGTGCCCTCAGCACAGCCTTTCCTTCTCACGCTGTTTCACTGTGTTTTCCAGGCAACAGAAATACTTCAGTGCCTGACTTGAAGCACTCAGATGCATAATTCAAATTCTTTGGGACTATTCTGAACTTCTGAAGTTCGTTGCACTTCCTCCATATATTTTGTATCAAAAAAAACCCCCCAAAAACAAACAAACATTTTGAAATCTTCTGGGTTACTGAACCCCACACAGGCAACGAGAAATGAGTATAATTAACACCTGTTTGTAACCCCTAAGTTAAATCCCAGCAAATCAACAGGAAGCTTTGAGGTGACTTTCACATGTTTTTGATGAGAACTTTTCTGCGAGGAGTACCTGAAATGTTGGTGACTCTCAAAGAAGTTCCTCTCCTGTTTGATTGCAGCAGCCAAGCTCAGTTTGTTGTGGACGTCCTGCTGCCCACGGCACTTGACAATCATGTACCCTTTTTTGAGGGGGATTACTCTGTTTTGAACTATCTTAATGACAGAGTCTTCAGTCCCTTTGTCCACCAGGTCGGGTTTTGTGAGGATTCCTGTGAAATTAAAAGAGGGAGTTACTCACCAAGCAGGAACACTCTGTACCATGTTCTAGAAAGCAATTTTTTCGTATTCTCTCTCCTAGAAAGCTCTCAGCTCCTGGGTTTTGTACTGTAAATCTCGCTCTACAGTTGGCCTCCCATCACACCTTTTGCTTTGCAAACTTTTTTTACCAGGCAGCAGCAAAGCTTTTTTACCATTCACTACCATTAAATGAGATTTTCAGCTTCCAGTTATTCATAACATGAGTGCCAGCAAGACACCAATCTAAGGGATTCTTGGAGCTACTCAAGAACTCTGACTAGAAATAGTTGCAAACATTTTCTTTAGGCTGCTTTTTTTTTTTTTTTTTTCTTCTAGTAGCTAATTTCACAGATATGGTGCAGATCACAGAACATCAGACCTCATGGGGGAAAAAAAGAAAAAAAAAAGATTTGCCCTCCTTTTCAACTCACAGCTTAAAAATTCTCTCACCTATTGTCCTTTCTCCCCTGGGGTCCACCTCTTGAGCCATTTTCAACGCTTCTGTTGTTGCAATATCCACATTACATGGCACCACGACCAAGATGACTGTCTCTTTGCAGCCAATAAATCTTTTAAGTAGCCTTTTGATCTGCAATTCAATACAGCAGTGAGGAGGATCAGTGAAATCAGACGCTTGCTTGTAGAATGTGACAATTTCTAGCAATATGAGCCACTGTCTGATGACATTAAATGCCACATATGCTGAGGGTAGTATTACATGCTAGAGGATGTCATGGAAAGGGGTCAGCAGAAGAATGCAGCCTCTTTCCTTATTTCAGGATTAATCCAAACATCTGTCTGGAATGGGACCAGACTAATGTTGTGAAGTCTGTCTTGACAGCTATGTGGAGTTTAACATCTTGTGCATATATAATCCTTCATTATGGAAATATTAAAGGAATTTGATATCTAATCACACATAAGAAAATCCAGTTCTGATGTGTAGGTGCACACTTATGGAAAGAAAACAAGCTCAATTCCGCTGATAAATCTCAAATTTGTATCTCTGAAAGGAGCACAAATGTCTCTGGCTTATATGTCAGTAGAATATTTGTCACAAAAAAGCCAAAACAGAAGCTGCACATGGCATCTAGTTGGCATTTTTTTATGTTTCAATACCAAACTAAATGTGTTTCTCATAATTTGTGTTGTTTTGCAGAAGCTTCACACAGCCCTACTGTGCTTATTCCACAGCAAATAAATTCTCTTTTTTTTCCCCCCTGGATTTTGGTAAAGAAGTCTCTCTTTTCTACTTCCCACCCATCCCAATTTCTAACGGGCTGCAATACTTTAGACTCCATCTCTGGAGCATGCAGACAGCTGGGGACAATGGTAATGTTTGGATTTTATCACATCTGCTGCTTTCTTCTCAATACAATAGAAAGATTGCTATCGAACTGTGAAATTAAATTTTTCTCCTCCCAGAAAGTAAAGCCCAGACAATCCAATTTTGTCTCATTTCTATTTGGTATATCTAGTTTAGTTTGGGTTCCTCTTATTACAAGTTCCTATTTAAAGGTATTTTAGGGGAAACAACACACCCAGCTCCTGCACATCACCCTCACAGCAGGCTTTATCCAACTAGAGTTTTATTTGCATTCCCCAGCATTTATTCTAAAAGCAGCCAGAGGAAAAGCAGAGATCTCCTCCACTTATTCTGTTTGCTTCACAAAAGGTCTGCTGGGAGCCCTCGAGGGCTGAGACTTTGGGCACAGATAGGCACACGAGGCTGAGTTCTACCTGGTCCCCGATGTCTTTTGGTTGGTCCCCCACGGCCACCCTGGCAATTCCAGGAAGATCAATCAGTGTCAGATCTGGGACATCAGGGGACTGAACTTCCAGGGAAATCAACTGTCCGCTGATGGCACCTCTAGGACCGGCCACAACATCCTGGGCTGTGAAGAGGAAAGAGCAAGGTAATGCAAAGAAATTTCAGATGGTGCATCAAACCAAAGCTGAACATAATAACTTTGAAAAGTACCCACTATCACCTAATGCTCTTCAGGCTTGGTTTTTTCTTTCAGATCCAGCCACACACTTAAATCCCTTTATGCAAAAATCTAAGGAAATTATCATGCAGAACAGGGTGGTGTGAAGTCCTGTTGGAATATGAACTGTCATATTTTACAGAGCATGTATTTATGGACTCCCATGTATGCAGACAAAAGACATGTAAATAAACCACAATGAAAGGGATCAGGTAAAATACTGGTCAGTTGTAGAAATGCTTCCTCAACAACAAGAGACTCTGTAGGCATTAATTAATCCTTGGAAGCCTTGAAAGGAAAATAGGTGCTCTTCTACATTCTTCACATTTTGACAGGGGATATTGAGAGTAAAATGTCCCAGAACCTACAAGGCAATAATGCTTGAACTGTGAATACAGAGAAGCAAGGAAACCCCACAGTCATTCTTATGAGAGATTTCCAGGTCTTCAATTACCTTACTTAATTCATACCAATTACCTGGCCAGTTTTGAGAATATCCAAATAATGTATTGAAAAGCTAATAAAAAATTAGAGAGAATAACAATGTGCACAGCTATTAAAGGGAGTAAGGACAATCCAACTTTCACGTTTAGGGCAAGTGCTTGCTGCCCTTTGGGTAAGAACACTGATTTCTTACACAGCATGAAATGCCATAACAGCAAAGCTGTGACATGCAAAGGGCAGTGACTGAGTCCGTGGTCACAGTACCTGGCAGAAGCTCTCTGTCCTCCACCCTGCCTTCTTGCAATGTTCTTCAAAATCATCAGATCATTAGCCAGAGCCACTGCAAGCACTCTGGGCTTTTGAACTGATGACAGGAACCATTTAGGGCTTTGCATGTTTACAGTTTGACAGACAACCTCCCCAAACCAGGAAACCAGGAAGGCACCACCCAGGCAAGGACACAGCCTGAGCCTTTATCATGGATCAGAGTAAAAGGATCATGGATCTACTGGGTGACATCCCTGCCCAAGGTGTTGGAACCAGAAGATTTTAAGGTCCCTTCCAACCCAGGCCATTCTGCAATCATCACCATGGATCATCTTCACCACTGAAGCCCGGGTACCACTCCCTTGAGAGAACTGAGTTTTCTGACCCAGCTTCTTCTGCTCTGAATCCAGCTCTTGGTGTTGCTCCACAATCCCTGTGGATGCTGCTCAGTAGGTCAGGAGGATTCAGAGGAGAATTCATTGGAGCCAGCCAAATCCACTCACCTTGCCTTATTGCTCTGTCCACCTCAGAGGCGTTCTGGAGCTCCAGGACAAGATTCCGGTAGCAGATTTTCCCTTGCCATGGCTGGTCTTCAGGCAGCTTCTTGAGTTTGAGTTCCAAGGGACACCGAGTGACAATACCTGCAGCAGTTCCAAAGGCAGAGTTTGTTGTGCATGAGACACAGCCTTGAGGTGTGTGAAGTACACAGGGCTGCCTAATGTTTCACACAAAAACATGGAAATGTTCCAAGAGATGCTTCCAGAGGGGGTTTATCCAACTTCCTGATCGGAGCAGGATTGCCAGCAGCACTAGATGAGGACAAGCACAGCTCTTCCCAGACACATCTGGCCCTGCAAACCCCCACAGATGGAGCTTTGCTCCTCTCTGGATGATCCGTTTCAGTGCTGCAACTAAATCCTATGAAAACTTTTCCACAAGTCCAGCCTGAAAGACTAGATTATATTGTAAACTCACATGGAACTTGCACAATTTATGTGTGCAAAAATACACACTCAGAGCTGGAAAGTGGATCTTCTTGAGCTGCAAAGTCTTCCAACAATCATCTCTGATTTGAATAATGTTTATGTAAAGGTGTTTCTGCACTTTTTAGACATAATAATAATAAAGGTACCTGTGAGAAGATGTTGTTTAAAAAAACCCAAACCAACCCCAGAAAAAAAATTTAAAAATGCTATTCCATGTGAAATTAATACTCTGCTGCACTGCTGTTTTCTGGGAAATGCACAGAATCAGGTGGAGCAGCTACACCACACTTCTTACTCCTGGTCTCTTGATCACCTGGAGCATGTGCCTTGATTTACTTTGTGGTGCCTCACTGGCACCTCCATGTCTCACTCACGGAGTTGCCCAATTCTAGACAAAAAAAAAAAAAAAAAAAAAAAAA
>VXAC01008722.1:423014-499999 GCA_013399225.1 Rhipidura dahli | reverse complement strand
AAAAAAAAGAAGAAGAAGAAAACAAAAATCCCTTCCACCTCATCCAAGTGAAAGTGAATTCTCACCATTCCCCCTGGGAAGATCAACACCAGACAAGGCTTCGAGGACAGAACTTTTCCCAGAGCTCTGGTCTCCAATCACTGCAATTGCAGGCAAGGACAGGTCCTTTTCTATTCCAAGAGCTCTCAGGCTGTCGACAAGATCAATGCAGGGTCGGATCTTCTCCTCATACTGGTTGTACAAGGTGTGTTCTGCAGCCTGCTAGAGTTAAACTTAGAGTGAATTTTCCATAATTAAAAATAAAATAAATTAGATTAATTTTCTACTCATTGTTCTTTAGTAAAACTTATTTACTGGCATCAAGCTGTATTTCATAGCACTGTGCATCCTTGCATCTCCAGGTAGTGAAATGTTCTCTGTAAATATGAAAGAAACAGTTGAGATCAGCTCAAAAACCATCCTTAGTAAAAATACCAAATTTTGGAAGCCATCCCGAGAAGATAAAGAATACATTACTAAGTGTGCTTTGTTGATTTTTTTAAAATAACAGGTTTTTTAATAACTGCCATTTTCTTCCACTCATCCACAGATGTACTGAATATGTGTATGCAAATGAAGATTGATCCCAGTAATCACTGGATTTGGTACAGAATAACTTATTAAATCTTTATTTTGGAGTTTGAAGATTTAGTCTGTGCACAGACACCAAAAGTGTTCTGCTCTAACGTTCTTAAAAGGTAGCTGAAATCTTTTAGATCATCATGGGTCTTTTTTATTTACCTCATTTTAGGCTCACAAAAGATGTGGATATGAGTGGGTTGTTTTAAATAACAGATTATTGTCATTTTCTGGGTTTGATACATGTCCAGATATTAACACAGGCTCTTCATTTACATGAAAACAAAACAAATAATTTCCAGTCTTTGTCAAAACTGGTCCATCTGCTGTTAAATATGCTCAACTAAAGTATATAAAGATCAGCTTGGTCTCTTCTCCCTGTTCCTCTCTCCATGTTCCATTCTGACTGCTGCATTTAGAAATACAATTTTGGGAACACCAATCTGTTTCAAACATATTGGGCCAGGCACATTAAACCCTGATTTTTTCAAAAAGAAAAAAGAAATAAAGAAAAAAGAAAAAGAAAAAAGAAAAATTGAAGTTTCTGTCCATCACTTTTATCCAAAAAAGATACCTCTAAAAGTATTTCTATGGATCAGATGTACTCAGAGCAGATTTTTTTGGTTCAAGATGAGGAAGGCAGCACATATTACTGGAGGCAGGCATTTTAAACTCTCTTTGGTAACCCCTGCCCACTCTCTTCACTACAAAGTTTAACAGCTAGCAAATTCTCAAAAAACTTCAATAACCGTGTCACAGACTTTAAACTAATCTGTGTTCAGTGGAAAATATCCAAGCAGGTTATTATCAACCTTTTTGTGCATTTCTGTTGAGGGTTGAAGAGACTCCAGTAAAAAAAAATCTCAGCTTTTATGATTTCTGTTCAACATTTGTTAGGATTGAAACAGACACATGTCACACATTAAATTTGATTCTAGGCTGCAGCCATCTCTTCTTTTTAGACCTGCATGGTTAATGTCTACAGATAAATTGCATGAATGTCTCTTCCTAGTTACACAAATAACGGCTTGGCCCTGATCCCAAAAGTCCTCCTTAGACCTAACAAGTGCAGATTGCCCAAAGAGACCAAGGAATTCATTTTGAGGCACAAAGTGAAACAACAGAGTGGGAGAATCTGTGCCCTCTTCTTGCCTTACCTTGTCCTCTTCTCCAGGAAACTCTTTCTCCAAGTCCTTTTGCTCATAGTTAGGCTTACTCTCAGACTCGTTCTCTGCATCTTCTTCTGGCTCTGGTGGGAGAGGCACTGCATAAGGGTCTGGATATGTTTTTGAGAAAGTAAATGCAAACCCTTCTTTCTTTGGGGTATTTTTGTTTTTTCCAAAAGGTTGTTGGAATGATGCTTTCTTTTTATCCATGGCCTGCTGATTTTCTGGGCTTTCACGTAGGTTGTCCATAAGTGCTTCACTAAACAGGGATCACTGCCTGGTCCAACCACCCTGAGGTGCAGCTTCTGAAATCAAACACAGGGCAGTGAGTGACTCCACCTTGCAACAGTGATCAGAGCAGAGAAAATCAAACACCACTTTTATTCCCTGATCCAAACCCTTGGTAGGTACCAAGTCCACAGCTCTTTTCAAATCACTAGAATTGGTCTCCAGAGAATAGACTTTAAACACTTCTCCCTACCTCTTTTATGCTTTTCTTTTTGTATTAAAAAAAAAAAAAAGCCACAGGAAAAAAAAAAGTATTTGTTTTTTATGGGGAAAAAAAAGGTTACACCAGCTTTTGCAAAAAAGCTGATTTTCCTCGATGAAATATTTTGCTGAAAGGTGTTTGGAGAAGCTCAGTCAGTACCTGGGCAGGACTGGAGGGAGTATGAATCCTTAACTTTCTGGTGTCAGGAGTGCAGGGCTCTGGGCTGGCTCTGCATGGGTGGGACGCACCAAGCTATGGTCTGCTAAGTGGTCATCTCACCTCTTTTGTGGAAGAAACACTTGTTAGAGGCCAAGTCTGACACCTGTTTTAGAAGCTCTGTGTCTTGGTCCCCTCCTCTATAGCTTAAAACCCTCTCCCAAAAGCAGACTTGGCTTGATATGGTGTTAGAGAAAGGAGGACCAAGAGGCTTTTTATTTCCTTGCTCAGCATTTCCTTATGCAGAACTTTTGTTTTCTATGGGTGTCTGATGAAATTAGGGACTTTTGACGTGCCATTATCCAGGGAAGGTGATTTCCAGAGAGAGTGATGTAAGGGAAGAAAGCAAGAATACTTTTTGAAAGCTAGATTTTTTTAGCCTCCCTCGGCCGAAACCAAGATCTGTTTAAGTCAAACACTTCAGAAAACAAATTCGGAGATCCACATCTTTGCTTGAAATAACTTTGTGTTCTGTTAAATGTTTGCTTGAATTAAGTTTACAGGTTTTCCAATTTAAACAGATGCCAGAAAAGGATGATCTGACAAAATGTAGGTTATACTTTCATAAAACAAGTTTAGAAAAAACACCACACACTGTGGCAGAGCAGTTGAGAGAAGGCTCTGGGCCAGGCATGGGAAGCAGGACAAAGTGACTGTGGGGGCAATTATAATTAGATTTATTCCTAATACAGTATGTAAATATTGCCAGTGCAGCATCAAAATAACAACTCTATCATCTGTTCCAATGGGTTATAATTAGATCATGGTCCTTCCTGTTGAGTCTCAAGTCAGACCCCCGTGCTTCCAAAACTTCTCAGAGATGTCTCGGTGCAACCTGGTCCACTTGGTCTCAGATTTGGTTAACAGTCCATGTCTAAAGAGTTACAATATCAGCAGCACTTCAGCAGGAAATGTACAGATTTGCAGACTTTGGCCTTGCAGAATTCACCATTACAAAGCAACAAAGCACCTCTGGAGCTACTTTAGGATTTTATGTCTATATTTGGGTGGACCTTGGATTTATACACCTGTCTAAAAGCGTTGGAGCTGGAGGTACCTTGTGAGTATCCCTGGTGGGGGCACTGGTGGTGGTGGGGAGAGAAGGAGATGGGAAGGGGGGGAAAATCAACCCAGAAACTCCCTGCAACTTTGGGACACCAGGCAGCCTGGTTGGCCCAGTCTCCAGCAGCATTTTATATCCTTTTTGTGGCCAATGAGCACCAAAGACAAACACAAACATCTCAGTTCCCGATCTCTGGAATGAATTATTTATGCAGCCATCCAGACTTCCCAAAATACCCCCCTGGTGTGTTTACTTAAGACAAACCCCGTGGCCATCACAGAGGTGGCAGAGATATGGAGGGAGCTGAGGATGCATGAGGAGACCCAAGTATCTTTTGTCACCCTTTGCAAACCTCGAGCTGGGGTGCAGACCCCGGGGTGCACACACACACACACAACACCCCCGAACAAAGGTACCCACAGTCAGCACCAGAATAAACAAACGTGTGGATTTCTGAGGCCACACCTCTGTTCTCCCCCTGGACCTGGAAAGGGTGGGTAGGTTGTGTAACCCTTCCCTGTGCCACACGGGCATAGTGATTTCTTTGTGTACTGAGCTGTGACAACATGGGATGGAAGAAAGGGGGAGAGGAAAACAAAAGAGCTGAAAGTTTAAATAGCCCTTCTACAACGGGCCATAATCCACATGTGAAACATGACACTTGGATGACGTGATGATACTGAAAGTCTGCCAATAATTTCCTTCTGAAGGCTTTACCTTCAGAATTTGTCTGCCTGTGTGTGGGAAGCCTCTCCCAGCACAACACAAAGCACTCTGCTGCACACCCACATCTGCACAAACACCAACCTGCCGATGGTTCTGATGAGTTGCTTTGGTTTTTTTGTAACGAGCCTTTGGCTTTGCATCTGGAGAAGATGAGAAGCCCCTACCAAAAAACCCCCCTCTCAAACCCAAGGGTAGAGTTGCAGTGCTGAACCCACACAGCTCTCTTATTTATTCACTCTCTGTCCATCCAGAGGAACACATAGATGTGTTCTGGCTGACACATCCTGTCACTTCAGCATAAATTTTTGGGTAAATCTCACATTTTCTGTGTTGTATGTGTATTAACTCTAGCTGTCTTCTCATATAGGAGATGAAGCAATGCAAAGCTTATGATAATATTTATAAATAGTGCTGGCTAGATCATCTTGCTGAATACCAGCTTTAAAAAAAAAAAAAAATAAAATGCCATCTCTCAGTTTTCTCCTTTTAAAGAGGAAATAATACCAACATATTTTCTTTTTTTTTTTTTTTTTTGCCACCCCAGAAAGGAAATAATCCTGTTCCCAGCAACCTTGTTTAATCACCCTTAATTTAGACACTTTATGCAGCCTTGTCCCATTAAAATGAGTGAAGATAACAGTAAAAAATTGCATTACTGTTTTTAGAAGAAGGAGAGGAGAAACTTACCCTTGTAAGTGTCCTGTAGCAAGGAGAAACAGTGACTTTTTGAAACTTCTTCAGATGCTTTTTTATATACAGGCTCCACCTACTCACTATGATAAGAAACAACAGAAATGAAACTAATTCTCACAAGAGAAATATTTGGTTCCTGTGGAAATGACCAGGCTGTTTCAAAAGACAAGAGTTGCCACAAGTAGGCACCACTTGCTTGCCTTGCACCTGGCTCAGTTAAGGGCATGGTTATCTTAACACATGAATTGTGTCCACAGTGAAGGGAAGACCTCACAGCCATTAAGTTCAGAGAGCCACAGAATCCTAGAATAGTTTGGGTTGGAAAGACACAAAGATGATCTTGTTCCACACCCTCTGCCATGGTCAGGGACAGGGACACCTTCCACTGTCCCAGGCTGCTCCAAACCCCATCCAACCTGGCCTTGGACACTGCCAGGGATCCAGGGGCAGCCACAGCTTCTCTGGGCAAACTGTTCCAGGGCCTCTCCACCCTCACAGGGAAGAATTTCTTCTTAATATCCAAGCTAAACATACTTTCTTTCAATTTAAGGCCATTCCTCCTTGTCCTATTACTATCTGCCTTGTAAAAATCTCTCTCAGTCTTCTTCTCACTGAGGCCTCTCAGAAGAGCAGCTCTGTAATGCTATTCAGAAGATGATACCCAGGTGAAACTAAGCTTAATTATTGCTGAATTATTGCTGAATTAATAATTAATCACTGTGTAGCCTTAGGATATTTAGCACTAATGCAGCA
This sequence comes from Rhipidura dahli, assembly GCA_013399225.1. Classification (NCBI taxonomy): domain Eukaryota; kingdom Metazoa; phylum Chordata; class Aves; order Passeriformes; family Rhipiduridae; genus Rhipidura; species Rhipidura dahli. The sequence goes on along the minus strand of VXAC01008722.1, from coordinate 494,274 downwards.
AATGCATTTATCAAAGGCAATTCTGAATCTGTTACAGCTGTCACCTCAAAACACAATTCTCAGCTTGGCACAACTGTCTCCATTAAAGTCCTTGGAGGGGCTCTGTCAGGGAAATGTGAAATTCATACTCTTAAGGTGACTGGTTTGTGATGGCTCTGGAAATAATAGTGAAGTGTGTTGGGTTTTTCCCTTTCGTTTCCCTGTATGTTTAGTGAACAGCAGAAATGAAACTCCTCACAACACAGCTGAGCCCCTCCTTCCTTGGACAAACGGCAGAGGCATTTGGAAATAATTGCCTGTGAGCAACAATTTGCCTTTCCTCCCCCACAAAAAGTCATCTCAGTGAGTCAGTTCACTCACGCCTGTGGCAGAACCTGCTGGTTCAAGCTGCTGTGCCCCACTCCCAGTGGTGTTGCCTGCTGGGGATGCTGGTCCTGTGTGGACACTGAAAAGCTTTCAGCAGAGAAATCTTTTGGCTTTCTGCACCATTTTGTGAGAGCTCTGTCTTTCCCATGCAAGCTGTCTAAAACAAAGTTATCATTTTGATTCCTGACCCTGGACTTCGTGTGGTTTTTCTACCTGTCTGTGTTTCAACAGAGACAGCCCTGTGCCATCCAGGGGCCCTTTCAGCCTCCTCATCCCTTCATGCAAAATGCAAGTGGGAGAGGGCTCCCTTCACAGGAGAGGGAGTATTTTTTCCACTTCCCAATGAGACTTTCCAGCCCAGCCAGGGTGGGAAACCATGCCACCACTCGCCTGGGCTGTGCATTGGCTGCCAGAGGCTGCAGGGTATGGCTGAGGTTGTTGGATGTGGATGACAAGAAAGCGAAGTGACACACAGTGTGATTTGTCTCTGTTGTGCACTGCTTCAGGACAGTTCCAAGTTGTTTCTCATGACTTTGTGTGGTATTTCCTCAACATTACGGGGTCAGGGTGCTTCCTCTTCTGCTGTCACTGCTCTCCTGCCCTTCATTTTTTTGTGTTTTGGTGTTTTTTTCCTTGTTGTTAATAGGCTCTAAGCTGTTAAGCAACACCAGTATGCTTTCTCAGCTTGGCAAAACTCAGCTCAAAAGTCAGGGGCTTTGCAAGTTGGATGCAGGATCACCCCTTACTTCTCACTCCCTCTGGTTTTGTCCATAGCCTCGAGTGATCAGCTGTTCTCGATTCCTGGCTGTTTTGGTGGGTTTCAAACTGCCTTACTCAGGTCCATGGGTCTGACTGCACACAACAGTCACACTTCCTAGACCCAGCCCTTTTTCCTCATTCCTCACCTGCAGTGACTCAGACAGGGACTGTTCCCAAGCTCTGGCTGTGGGTGGAAGGATGTGACACAGAGCCAGGCTGGGCACAGGCTGCAGCAGGACACCACAGCTCTAAGATCTCCTGGCCTCTTTCACCATCTCTATACTTGCACTTAATTGTACAGGAGATCAGTCTGAATGAGATTCTAAGTCATACTCTTGTCCTGAAATGGCTTTTTTAACCCTGTGTGCAGGAGGCTGATCCCCATACAGATTTGAGGTATTTGGTTTATTTACAGTTCTGCACAGAAAGAGGTGCTGGGTGGCAAATCCACAAAGCCAGCCCAACAACTATCAAACTTTTCATTATTTATACACAATAAAAGGCATTTATGTTCACTGGCTACAAGTCACAGAGCTCTCTTATTAACTAGTATTTTATCTTCTACTGATTAAATGACTCTCTCACTTCTTTTGCTAATTAGTCCTTATGCTCAGTCTTTCTCTTCTTTTGAGTCAGTGAGTTTTTTGGGTTGATGGGCAGTGAGTCAGTGGTTGTGATCTCCCCTAGCCAAAATTACCCATTCCTGATTTGCTGGGCTGGCCTTGCTTTGTTCCTTGCTATCTGGCATTATCTGAATTTATTCAACAAGTGTCCTTGGTTTCTTGGTGCAGCAGTAGGTTATGCCTGGCTGCAGATGATACATTATCTCAAATTTCTTCTATTTTTCTTTTTTTCTACAGCTGCTGCAATTACTGAGACACACTAAACATAATTTATCTTTCAGGGAATTGTTCATAATTTCCTCCAGTTGAGGTTATGAAGCCACAGCAGCACTCAAAAGCCTCAGTTTTTATGAACATCACACATTTTCCTGAAATTAATCACAGGCATGACTGGCAAGTCAATTATTTCATGATTTTTCAAATGCAAATATTCAGTGCTGCAATTAAGACAAAGCATAACAGGGTTAGCACTAGGAGAACAACAACAGGGTGAAGTATCTTACTGAAAATCCTTGTAAGCAGTTGGTGACCATCCAAAAAGTGTCCCACCACTGATGTTCTGCAGGAAAATAGCTGCACCTTTCTGTTGTCAGATTTCTCCCCCTCAACACAAGAAAGTCTGGCTCTGTTCATCCTCCAGAATGCAAAGAAAGCACATCTTTTTAATCCAAAGCAGTCAAATAATTATTTGTCCATGACTGTTTTACTGCTCTTAAATCCTGTAATAGCCTATAATGCTGAGAACAAGGCTTCTTTTCTGGGGTCTGATTCAGATTGACCCTCTCCAAGCAGCATTCAGGATGCCATTCTCAGGCTCCTCTGAGCTCTAGTTCATTATTAAATGGATTCAAGCCTCCCATGCCTTTTCTTTTGAAATACACAGAGGTTTCCAAAAAAGGTTTTCAAGCATTTAACTTGCAGAGTACATCTTGTCCTGACAATTGAAGGGGACATCCTGGCATACAGAAACTCTTAGTTTGGTGTCTCCAGCTGTGCATTCCACGGGTTCCACATCAATACTAGGTATTAACTTATGAATTTTCAGCAGTGCCTTTGTTACGTGATCAGTTCGGTTTTGTTTAATCACAGGACTGTGTTTCAAAAAAAGGAAGAGCTCTGAGCAGTACCAACTGCTGTGAAGGGTGAAATCAGGGTTTTCCTTTCTCCACACAACAAGATTTTGGCTCTTTTTTTCCTCCTGAAACAGCAAAATAAAAACTTCAGCCCCTTAATGGGAAATGTTTTAGTGTAAGGCACTGAAAATAGTTTTCATGTTTGTGTAGTGATTTATAACAGCTTGTTTCACTGGCAATACAGTTCTACAGATTACACAACAGGGATGTTTAAAATAGACTAAGCAGAATTTAATTCAAATCTGAGAGCAGAGTATGTTTTGAAATAATTTTAATGAACAGAAAAAATGGGACATGATGCAAAAGATTGGCTCCCAAGCATTTGTCAAAGCCATTTCACACCATAATTTAAAAAGAAATCAAAATACAGTGTAAATGCAGTAGCTGGGATAATCCTTATGTGACATAAACCACTAGGACAAACCCTTAATCATAAAATTATTCAGATATTATACAGGATGTTGTCTAGACAAACCTAATAAATCAAAGAGGTTCAGACCATGTTGCCTTGGGCTTTATCCCAGCGAGTCTTGAAAACCTTCAGGTACGGAGATTCCACAGCCTCACGATGACATTCATTCAAATAACTGACTAATGACCTTTTTCCCTTCTTCACACCCAGTTGGATGTACTTCCCATGTTTCAGTTCTTACCTCCTGTCTGTCATTCCTCCACTGAGCATCTCTGCACAGAGCCCGGTGCCACCCCATCAGACAGAGGTGCTGGGGGGCTGCTACAACCCCACCCCCAGAACCACCCCTTCCCCAATATCCTGAATAAGGCTGGGACAGAGTTAATTTTCTTCCTGGTAGCTGGTGCAGAGCTGTGTTTTGGAGAATAGTGTTGATACCACACAGATGTTTCATTGTTGCCAACTACTGTTTACCCTCAGTCAAGGACATTTCAGTTTCCAGTGCTCTGCCAGTGAAGTGCCAGTGAAGAGAGGCACAAAAATCCAGGATGGAGCAGAGCTGGAATGGCCAAAGGGGTATTCCATACCATGGAATGCCATGCTCAGTGTTTTAATGGGTACAGTTAGCCAGAGGGGTCCTACTGCTGATCAGGGACAGGCTGAGCATCAGTCATGGGTGGTGAGCAACTCTACTGAGCATCACTTGGGCTTTATTTTTTTAATTTCAATTAGTAATTATTATGATAATATTTTACTTGTTCCAATTATTCAACTGTTCTGATCCCAACCCACGAGGTTTTTTTGTGATTCTCCCCCCCATCCCACTGTGGGGGGAGATAGATGAGGCAGTTACAGCTCCTCCAGGAGCTTTGCAGTTCCAGTGCAAAGCTGGTTCAGCACAAGCTAGTGGAGACAAAAAGCAGCATGTCCCTTGTGGTGGGAAGGAGTGTGTGAAAGGCTTTAAAATAAATAGAAAGGCTTTTTTTTTTGTTGTTGTTTTTTTAATATTTGAAAGGCTTTAAAATAAATAGATGAATGGAAAGGTCAGAGAGAAAATATAACTGGTGGAGGGTGCATTCTTGGGAGGTGTGTGTGTGCATGAAAGGGTCTGAAAAATTCAACATCAGTGGGCAGAATGCTCTCCAGAGAGAGACACTTAAACCAGAGCTGTTCTCTTTAGTTATGTGTTCCTGAGCCTTGCTCTTCTCTAGTAAGGGATGAGCTATAGGGAACTGGGTGATTTCCTGTGTATGGACTCTTCCAACTCTTCCTGCAAATGTCTCAGGTGTATTTGTCTGCTGTTTGACTTGGCTGAAGTTTGGGTCACAGTGTTTGACATGCAGGTTTCATCCTTACAATGAGAAGGACAATCCTGAAGAGTGTGAAGGGTGGGATAAAACCAATCCTTGTTCATGCGAGTATCCATCACTGTGTGGTGATGGTGGTGTTCAAGAGACAACTGGATGTGGCACTCAGTGCCATGGTTTAGTTGATATTATGGTTTGTGGTCAAAGGTTGGACTTTCTCTTGGAGGTCTTTTCCAACCTAATTGATTCTGTGATTTGTTAAGACTTCAGGCTTTCTGGGCAGAGGGGGTGGTTGAGACTGTGCAGGGCAGACAGTATTTCTCCTGTTTTTACTGCAGTGGTCCTTCCTTCTGCCCCCCTCCTCTCTTCCTCCTTCTCTTGTGTAATCCTTGCACAGTTCCCCCCACTTGGAACTTTCCACCCTGTGGCATGCTAGCTACTATTGAGATGGACAAAGAATGCTACAACAACAAGTTTTCATGTAAAAAGTCATCGTCTTTGTCTGGCTTTATTATAACATTATAACATAAGCTATATTTATACTGTTTCAATAGATATATTGTTCCAAAAATAGCATAGCATTATTTCCAAGCATGGCATAGCAATAACTCATTAATTAATATCAGCCCCTTGCACAGCTGTCAGTTCTAACATCCTATCTTATCGTTCGCATCCAGTCCACAGCAATTATCCAACAGTTGAACTCCCTGCTTCTCTTGGCTTGCTTCTGCTTTCTAGTTCCTCCTTGTGTCTCAGGGGTATACAACGATTGGTTCATGGTCAGAGGATGACTCTGCAAGGTCATCGAGCCAGCTGACAACTTTCACACCACCCCACCTTGGAGCCAGGCACATGGAGCTCATCATCCTGGAGATCCTGACCCCTGATCACCAGAGGGCATCTTCAGGGAGCAAAGGGACCAGACGCAGCTGTCACCCCCAAGGTTGGTGTGTGAGGACTCCAGTGGCTTCTGTGGTGGACAGAAGTGATTCCTACGTTTGAATGTTGAGCAGCTGTGTATTCCATATGAACAGGATAGTTTGAAGAACATGTGGATCTTCTTGGGCTCCTTTACTGCACATTTTGTGGTCATCAGAAGTTGATTGTGGTAGTGGGTAAAGCAAAGTGAAATTCAGATGTTCTGCTTGAGAGGCATGGAACAGACTGTGGTTTCATTTGATGCTTTTTCAGAATTTTGAGTAAACATACAAATCCAATCATGTAGAAACTTCGGTTCAACTTTTAAATATAGAGATTTATGTTTCCTTTCTGCTTTAAACAAAATATTTCTTTATTTCTCATAAATATTTATGGAGAGTCCTGTAGCTAGTCCCAACCCCAGGTGAATTCCTAGGTTGGTTACTTTTAGCCAGAGCTGGATTCATCAACCAGGGCAATGATGTTCACCTGGAAATGCTGTAACTGTTGGCTCTGTTTACAATTTGTCTGTGCTGGTGTGTTTCCCAAAGCCATTCTGCCTGCCTGGACACTGAATATTGACCTAGAGTTTTTCTTTTTTACACTCTGAAAACCTCCATACCTGGCCCAAAAGTAGCTTAAAAGGAGTGTCTGAAGTCAGCCCAGGAACTAACATCTGAACTCTCTCTTTGTTGTTGTCCGGGCTCCTGAGTTTGTTTTCAGTTATATGATGTATTTTTTTATCTTTTTAGAAAATGATGAAATTTCCTGTTGTATGGGGAGCAGATGGTACAAACTCCACTGAATAAAGAAATAAAGGAGAAAAATTTGCTAAGATGCAATAAAGAGCCTAACCCACCAACAGCTGTTAAGGGGATTTATTTTTCTGTCTCCAAGTTGCAAGGTAATCAGAAGTAAAAATGGAACTAATGTATCAAAAAAGAACGGACGCTCCCACAAAGCAAACTCCACACAACAAGAGTCCCAAAATTAATTAAATGAGTAGAATTTAATTAATTTTAATAATTTAATTAATTAATTAAATGAGTAGAAGCTATCAAAAATGGGCAAGAGGAAAAAATGAAAAAAAATATCCCCCCTCCAAGACAGGGACCATTTCTTCAATTTATATAGGACAGTGGGACTAAGAATTAAAACTTTTTTATCTAGAATATGAAACCTATTTGTTTAATCTGTTAATGATCATTATGATGATGGTATTTAAGCAGTTGCCATCGGGACATTTACAAGTTGTGATACCTTTCTCTAACCATTTTTCTACTTTCCTAGTTTCTGATAATGAAATAGGAATAAAAGAGTGTCATCTGTTACAGGTAAGGCAAATAAAGACAGTTCCTCACAGCTGTTTAACATTAAAATATTACAGTTTGGGTGGGGCAGGGAGAGTCTGAAACCTAAAACACAGCATGTAGTGGGTTTGATTGTCTGTGAACTGCTCAGGTGCAACTGGCTTTGCATCACCTTCCTCCTGGCGTTCCCTTTAATCTTGTTACATTAAAAATTACAGAGATGAGCTCCTCAATTCATGTAAAATACTACTGTCAATAGGAAATTAAATGGTAGCAAAGGATCTGGCAGAACAATGTTGGGAGATTTTTGTATCCCTTGAGGTGAATTAAGCACATTTGTGCTTAAATGCAAAAAGATTCAATGAACAATGTGCAGAGCAAAGTCCTACTGCCCTAAGTGGTTCTACAGGGACAGTGCAAAGATGTAGCACGGGCTGATTCCTGACATCCATCGTGTGAGTGTTGGAACAGGGCACCTCATCCCCGTGGTCCAGCCCCCAGCACCAGCTCTGCTTCCCAAAGGCAGCCCCTGAGTGCCCCCACTGCACCACTGCTGCCAAAAGGCTGCAGCTTTTTTTATCTCATCACCCAGTGGAACCTCACTCCCTCACAGGGTGCAGCCTGGGCCCTGGCATCCCTGCCTCCAGCCAGGATAACCCTTTCTTGCCCTCATTTCCTCCATGCCAGAAAATTCCTTGGTCAGGAATGACCATTGCTAAGCAGATACAATTTGAATTATCCCTCCTATGCCATGCTAGGAAGACATGCTATGAACTTAATTAATGCTCACTCTTTTCTATGAAATATGTCAGTATTTCACTGACATATTCACTGCACTGCAGCAAAACACGAATAGAGGTGCAGACACCAAGCAGGGGACTGTGAGAGAAGGAAGATGCTTTTCCCACAGCACAGAGCTGAGGAATACAATCAGTGCAGTTGGCTCAGGGTACAGCTGCTCCAGGTTGAGCTCTGGGGGTGGGAGGCCCAGGCAAGAACCAGCACTGACCCTTTGCCCCGCAAAGGTCATGGGGACCTGTTGCAGCAGCGAGGGGAATAAATTGCTTTAAGGATCCAGATGCCTGAGACTCTGCTTTGGGAAACCTTGGTTTGAGCTGCCAAGTCCACAAGCAAGCTGTGTCATCTCGGGAACAAACACGGGAAAACAGCATCATGAAATGTGCAGGGTCACATCTGAATTGCACCAGTTGTGCCTTACAAATGTTCAAGAACATCAGAAACAGTCTTTTTCCAAGGAACAACGTGATCCCTGACTGATCACATACATGTTACACTGATGTTTTCTGGCTAAATTACATATATGAGAAGCAAACCTTGTAAAACTCTAAATGCAAATTCCTCTGGGGGAAATCCCTGGGATATTAGACATCAATATCAGTAGCCTTAGAAAATAATGGTTATAGTGAAACATGCATAAACAAGGAGTTTTTATGCTCTGCTGATCAGGGTGAGGAAGCTTTCCTTTCCTTAGTTTTAATGCATCCCTAATGGAGTTAGAGCCAGTCCAGATAGATAAGGAATATGTTGCATTCCTGTTGAGGTGCCCTGCAATAAAAACAGTGGGAAATTATATCTTAGGAAACCCTTGAGCCCTCATTTTTAGTACAGTGCTATGAAAGTTTTAAGATAACAACAACAAAATAAAACCTCCCCTTTTTTGTCCATGGGATTGTTAGGCAAGGGATCAGAGGAGTGCACCATTGGACTAGGGTCCTATCTGACTGGAATGTTACATAATCTAGAAGGGGAGAGCTGGAAAATTTACCTTGTTGAAGTTCCCCAGGTTATTTAGGGAAGTTCTGTCTCCCAGAACAAAGTTATTCTGCATGAAAGTCTGACCAGCCCTCAGCCCCTACTCTGCAAGGGGTTCTCAGCTGCCAGCAGTTGGAGCTGTACATAGACACAGGGTTTGTAACAAGGAAGCCATGAACTTTCTGTGATCCTGGCCCGTTTCCTGAAATGACACAAAAAAGCCCTCACAGTTCATCCATACGTAAAGAAGAAGAGATGGCTCTAAATGAGTTGCTGGTTATGAGCAGAGCTGCTCTCAGGCCAGTGCTGTGGCCGAAGTGCACAGGGATGCAGGGCGTTGTGGCGAACCCTGAGCTCCAGACATTTTACATATCACTAACAATCATCAGTTGTTTATTTGTCCAGGAGCTGTAGCTGTTTCCCCCAGTTGTGTCTTTCAAACTGAGCAACCAGTTCCTAAACCAGGTCTAACTTGGACATGCATATACATGATGAGTTGTAAGTGAAGGAAATGAAAAGCTTGATCAGGAAATTCTCCAGGTCAGGAGAAAGCAAGCACCACAATAAATGTCAGATTCCCTGTTTTTTAATATGGGGCAACTGCAGAACAATTATAGGGTGTGTCTTAAAAAGATAAAAGATGGATTTGTGATGAGTCACACAGCAGTGACCTCTGATGGGCAGGTGAACATTTGTTTTTCATTCACCTGTGAAAGGGAGTTGCTTTCGTTTTGCTTTTAACACATCAGCTCCTGCAGTACAGTGAGGCAGAACTGATTTTCTGTTCTGATTTATTTTTGTAGCTCCTCTGAATAAATACCCCTGTAGATATAGTGAATATTTGTCTTCCTGTCTCTAGACAAGGATTTAATGGTTGCTAGTGGAAGGGCCTTAAAGATCATCTAGTTCCAACTGATTATCTTCTGCTCTGTCTCTGAGACCTCGTTCCTATTTCTATCTCTCTACTTCCCCTTTCTTATTAAATAAAATCCATGTTAAATAAAATCTGTACGTTGTCCTCATATGGTCTCCTTTACACCATTCGGGCAGAGACATCTCCCCCTCATGGGATCCTAACACCTGTGCAGGGTCCCTTCCAGCCACAAGCATTCCTGCATTCTGTCAGCTCCTCGCTTCCNGAGGACCCTGACGCTGCTCCCCAGGACTCGGCCAAGGCAGCAGCTTCTCCTGCCTCGGCTGAGCAGGGGAAGGCAGCAGGGGCACCGAGCCAGGGCCCTGCCCCGCACAGCCCCTGCTGCCCCCCGGGCCCCTCAGCTCCCCAGCCGGGAGCCCAGGCCCTCGGGCAGCAGCCGGCTGCCCCCAAGAAACGTCCGTCCCGCTTCAGGCGGGCGCTGCGGGCGCTGCGGGGGCTGTTCTGCTGCCTGAGGCCACAGCCGGACAATCAGTGCCCGCTGCCCACGCCAGGCCCGGCCCCGCAGGTGGCGGCTGGCCCGGAGCCTGCCCGCTGGCCTGAGGGAGCCACACGGGCTGCCTTTGGTGTCCAGGTGTCAGGGACATCAGCTCCTTGTCGGGACAATCTCCTGGCTGAGCCTTAGGGCTTGACAGGCACCGCTGCTAAGGGCAGGTGCCCCAAGCCTGGCGAGAAGGAGCTCCTGCTCACAGGGACACCAAGGGTGCACAGGGACAGGCCACGGGGACATTGGGCAGAACTTCCCAGATCAGGAAGAAGCCCATAAAGCCAACTCAGCAGCTGTGCTGAAATGGGCTCTGACCAGGGATAAAAGTGCTTCAGGCACGGGGAGACGGCGACCACCGACTCCCAGCCCAGTGACCCCAGAAACCCAGCGAGAACAGAGGAAACTCTTCAAAAGAAGAGAAAGACTGAGCATAGAGAAAGATTAATTATCATAAGAAGCGGGGAATCTTCTAGCCAACAGAAAAACATTAAGAAATTAATATTAAGGTATTGATATTAAGGTATCAAGTTATCGCAGTTTGATATTAGTTAATAATAAGAGAAAATATTAATTTAATAAAAAGAAAAACAGGCTAAAGGGTCTATGTTCTCATCTTCAGAAGAAGGAGCTGCTCGTGTAAAGTCTATATTTTGGAGGAGAAGCTACATTTCCTATGCTGCTGAAAACCTCTCCCAGAAAGAAAACCAAACCAAAACAGAAAACCACACCAAAACAACCAAACAAAAAACCAAGTGAAACAAAACAAAGAACCCAAACCCAAAGCAAAACAAAACCAAAAAGACAGCAAAAAAAAGCCCCCAAATAATTGATCAGATAAGCAGATAATTGAAATCAAAACTTCAGAGTCCCCAGAAATGAGGAACTGCTGTCACTCAAATGTTATTAAAACCACCCATCTCAATCCCCTGAATTCTAGTCATTGTTCAGCATTTCACTGCAGCTAAGAAGAGATCACATAAATCACAGTCATATATTACTTCCTTCCAGGCACTATGTTTAAGTAAAAGCATCAGCTCCTCTTTGCTTGTCTGGGTGGGTTTCACTTGGTCAGAGTTTTCCTTCAAGTGCAGCCTGCCTCAAAATGAGCATTTTTCACCTTTCTTTTCCTTTCTTGTATTTTGCTTTTAAATATAGTGGAAACTTCCGACTTTGAGTTAGGTAACACTACACAAAGAACATGAAAAAACGGTTTCCACTGAGAAACTGAAAATGTTACCTATTATTTGATCAATATTTCCTACTGTTGCCATCGAATTGGACCGCCAGGGATCCACGGATTTTTAAGAGACATGTCAAGACCCTGAACCGCTTCTCATCCTTTTAAAGGGAGAAATAAAAAAGGAACTCTGTCCACATCCTTTGTTCTTTATAGGAGTGGTTGTCATGTTAACATAGAAGGTAAAAATGGGAGCATCTAAAATGTGTTCCTACATGTTCAGGGGGTATGAGGGACCTCTTTGTGTAGAATGCTCTGCTGGGAATACTTGAAATGGGAGCCTGCCCCTGGCAAAGTGGTCTGGCATGTTAGGGACAATGCTGCTCCTGTCCACCCAAGGTGACCTCCACCCATGTCTGTGGCTTCCAGTGTCTGCCCAGGGCAGGAAAGCACCAAAAGGTTGGGTATTTCGAGAGATGTAGAGGATCTGGAAGCCACTGCTGCCACCTGCTGTGCCGTCCCGTCTTTAAATCCACAAACCGCACGCCCTGAGTAGTGCCACAGTCTAAAGCTTATAGATACCCATGGGTTAGAAAAAGGTGGATTGCTGTGCAGGCTTTAAACCTTATAGCATGGTGGTGACCCTGTGTGTGTAATAAGCACCCAGAGGTATTTCCCAGCACTTTCCCAGCTCAGGAGAACACAGGAAATCACAGGAGAACGCAGAAAATTCCTGCTGCCTGTGGTTGGAAGCATCACCTGGCATGGAGAACATCGACCTTCACCACTGCAGCTGTTTTTTTCCACCCCAGATTAATTTTTCAGAATTAGGATTCCATGGAAAAGCTTTTCACTTCTTCCTAAGAGGCAGTTCCCTTGAAAGTGTTCAAGTTGTGGGTGCAAAGTCAAAATCCCACTTTCAAACCAACTCTGCCAGACTGCTTCTAATCTGAAGAGTGATTGAAAAAGTGGCAACTGGTCATTTTTCCATGATTTCTTCAGATCAGAGGGTTACCAAAGTACTTGAGAGTCCTCTGCCTGCCATATTAAAGTACTGTGTCATGAACAAATGAAAACAAAGCTGACGATGGCTGTTCAGCTCTGCAGATTATCAACACAGTTCAGTCCAGTCCAGGCAACTCATCTTCCTCACTGAAAAACTGAAACCACCATGGAGTTGAAGACCATTTTGCAGGAATTTGTGCTGTGAAAGGTTCTCAGGGTAGTTTGATCCTTGATTCAGACGACAGGGGTGCAGCTTTTACTCTTGCAAAGAGTGGAACACTTGCACAGAGCATTACAAACAGAGCAAATGTAAAGCCATAAGAATGTTGTACTCCATGGTAACTGCTAAACAGAAATTGAAGTAAAATTTAATTGTAATTGATGTGTGATTAATTGTGGCCTGGAGCAGAAGGCAGTGACTGTCAGACTGCACAGAGCTCAAGGGCTGTCTCAGAGCTTGGCACTCTGAGGACTGCCAGCCATTAGCACTGTAATTATGTTATTTTTATAATTCAGGCATGTAGCAAAGGGTGACTACAATGAAAAGGAATAAATGTCCTGCCAGTAACACAATCACTACCAAAAGAATTATTATTATTAAGAAGAATGACTTAATGTGGAAAAACATTGGAACAGCCATTGCAGTGCTCAGTTTGTATCCACCTCATCAGCAGCAAGGTGCTAAGGAGCAACCACTGACTCTGCCAAAGTCAAATTGAGTCAGACTAATTTAAGTGTTTCTTTGGCAGTGTCCCTAGGCTATGGAGCAGTTTGCAAACCAGTAGCAGGAAACTTTAGGGACTGGTGAGGGACACAACACCAGAAAGCTGCTGGGAACATAGCAGTGGCTACAAGTGGCAGCTGTGGTTGGAGATTTGAAGCTTTCAAGCTTCATTTGATGTTTCAAAGGTGGCTTCAAGCAGGAACCACTGAACTAATGTTTTAACGGTGAGAAAAATATAAAGAAAGATTGAAACAGGTGAGTTCAATCCAAGGAGGAGAGAGTAGATGAGAACAATCATCAGACTCAATGGACTGGTATAAAAAGAATAGGGCTGAGTTATTCTCCATGTAATTGGCTTGGTCCTTTTTGGCTAATTCCATATGTTTGGGGAATAACTAGAATGACAGTGGAATGCTGCAGGAAGCAACTTAAGTTATGGAATCAGCCATATGGGAGACTTCTGAACAGCAGGAGGACAAACACCACTTAAGACCAGTCCAGACACTTGCTGTGCTTCAAAAAAAAAAAAGAAAAGGGAAACTGAATAAATGTTTCTACAGCTTCCTTTCAGTCATGTGCTTGATTCTGTAGTTAACATGAATGACAGTTAAGCTTGCATGAAGTCACTGCATTTTTTAAAGTAAGTTAAACATACAGGAAGAAAAAATAATTACATCAAACTACGCATATTTGCAGCTTAAATTTGGCAAAGTAACTCAAGTAACCGGGTCTTTACATGTTAGCATTGCTATTCTGTGTTGTCAGCATCACCAACAAATGTACCTACTCTTGCCATACTTTCTTCAAAGAGATGTTATTAATTAACTGACATCAAAGTAATTGGCTGTATTGCTAGTGATTTTATATTACAATTTACACAAAGTTTCATTTGCATATTAGTATTTAAAGGGAACCAAAAGAAAAGACATACTCAAAAGAAACAAGTAAAACCAACCCCCTAAAAGTATTAATGACAATGCATACTCATGTTCAAAAAGCCCAGCATTTTATGACTGACTTCCTGAACATTGTAATTCCAAATCAGTCTATTCCAATTCCAGATTATTTTATTTCCCCTTCTTATCCAAATATACCTATTTGTTTTCAGATTAGAATAAAACCATAGAGAGGAAAGCAAGGTTAAAAACTGTGCATTTGACCTGCTTTACTGTCGGTGTTTGGATGCTTATTGAGTTCTGGAGGCAATTTAATAGAGTCATAGATATAAAAATATAGAAATGTCTTTATTAATGAGGTATGCATTTTTTCAGATCAGGTTTCTTGGGATACAGCCTTCTATTTGGATTTCGGCTGGCCAGCCTTTGTATCTGTTCTTCTTCTGGTCAGAGTGGTTTATCTGTAAAAATAAAATAGTTTTTTTAAAAAAATCAATATTTATTTTTTTTCTATTTACATACCACTTTGTCAAACCTCATACAGGAGGAGGAGGTACTGAAGGAGGACTGGGAAACTGAGGAGAGTGTTGCATATCTTGCTTAATACAATGGGTGAAGATTCTGTCAGTTTCTCTCTCACACAGAGTGCTTTATTTATTTCCCAGATGTCTGTCATGATATACACTAAACTGAACATTTGTCCAGCAGAAGCTCTGGAATGTGAAGAATATTACAACAGTATTCTGCACCAGCACAAGCTGGGGGTGGCTTGCTGGGGAAGAGCTTTGTGGAGAAGCACCTGGGGGTCCTGGTGGGCAATGAGCTGTCCCTGAGCCAGCAGAGTGTCCTGGGGTGCATTGGGAAGAGCATTCCCAGCAGGTCAGGGGTGATCCTGCCCCTGTGCCAGCCCTGCAGGCACCTCTGGGGTGCCGTGTCCAGCTCTGGCTCCTCAGCACAGCAGGGCCAGGGAGCTCCTGGAGCGGGGCCGGCGGAGGCTGCGCAGCTGAGGAAGGGCCTGGAGCATCTCGGTGCCCAGGACAGGCTGAGGGAGCTGGGGCTGCTCAGCCTCGAGAGGAGCCCCGGCTGAGAGGGGCCCTCAGGCCTGGCTGTCCCTGGCTGCAGGGAGGGCTCAGGGCAGGGCCCAGGCTCTGCTCCGGGGCCCAGCAGCGGCACCAGAGCCACGGGCAGGGCCTGAGCCCAGCAATTCCCCTGCCAGGGGCACAACTCCTGCCCTGGGCAGGGCCTGAGCCCAGCAATTCCCCTGCCAGGGGCACAACTCCTGCCCTGGGCAGGGCCTGAGCCCAGCAATTCCCCTGCCAGGGGCACAACTCCTGCCCTGGGCAGGGCCTGAGCCCAGCAATTCCCCTGCCAGGGGCACAACTCCTGCCCTGGGCAGGGCCTGAGCCCAGCAATTCCCCTGCCAGGGGCACAACTCCTGCCCTGGGCAGGGCCTGAGCCCAGCAATTCCCCTGCCAGGGGCACAACTCCTGCCCTGGGCAGGGCCTGAGCCCAGCAATTCCCCTGCCAGGGGCACAACTCCTGCCCTGGGCAGGGCCCAGCCCTGAGCACATTGTCCAGAGAGGCTCTGCAGTCTCCTCCCTGGGGATATTCCAGAGCCAGCTGGACACAGCCCTGTGCCCTGGGCTCTGGGATGGCCCTGCTGGAGCCACCATGGGAGGTGAAACCAGAAGAGCCACTGTGGTCCCCTTCCAGCCTGACCCATCCTGTGATTCTGTGATATTCTGGGAAAAGAGCCCCACTGTGGAAGATTGACATGACTGTGGAGGGAATCAGCATCATCCATGGCCCTGACCTCTGTGTTGGGTTTTCTCATTTGTGTCTGCCTCAGTCACACAGATGAACACGACTGGGCTTACAGAAAGTGAACACAACAAGGACACAGATGGAAACAGAAATCTCTGTGAAAAACAGTATCTTTAGTCCTCCTGAAACCTGCAGGCAAAGGTTATTCCCAAAGTTTTTGGTTTTTATATCCACACAAATATAAAGTGAAAATAAACTAAATCTGACCTTTTCTTTTTGGATGTTATCTGGCAGGTTGAAGCCTTTGGCAGCTATAAAAACCCAGCTTGACCTGAACTTTATATTCTTTATTTCTTTACTTCCCAGTTCTTCTACTAAATTTTTGGCGTCATCTTTCAACCTAGGAGAACATAGTGAAAAAATAAGTGTAAAAAATTCAGAGTGTGAAAAATGATGAAAAAGATCATGGCTGATTCCTGCTTTACATTTAGCATTAAGCCTCAGAAGGAAAAATGAGATTTAAATAGTCCTGAGAGCTGTGGTATTAGCATGACATTGAATTCACAGAGAATTGAATTTATCCTTCGCAGTTTTTCCTTCACAGTAAGTTCCCAATGTTAATACAGCAGGACAGTAACAGCATAGCAGAAAGAAAAATGTATCTCAAATACTATCTGAACAATGGACAAGGGTATCAAACATGAATTAAGTCTTTTCCTGGATAATTATCGTATCATGAGCTTAGCTAAAAACCCTGAGATTCAAAAGCACCTGAATAATTGGGTTAAATGTAATAAGGAACCCAAACTAGAGACATCACAGTTGGAGGTGTGGATAAATAACATTTCAGAATAAAGAAGGTTGTAACCCAGAGGTAACAACAGTGCTCTTTGGGGTGCTTTTAAACAACATAATTTTTACCCATGCCAGGGAGCACCAACACACAGATATGTGCAATCATGGAAAAGACATAGAATTAAAACTTTTAGAGAGGAAATGAGAGAACGACTCTGAGTATAGAATGGAATTTTCCATTTCTTAACATCAATTCACAACAGTAGTTTCCCAGCTTTTCACTGCCTCCATAACCTCCTTACTTGGTGCTCCCATCGTCGTGAGTGGCCATCAGAAGGAGGGACCCTGCAGGTGCATTCCTGATGAAATCCATCATCTCTCTTGAGTGGTCTGTGGAGTCAGTCACACAGCTGGTTACTCATGGCACACACACCACACTCCTATTCATGCACCCATGGCTGGGAGCATTCTTAAGGAGTCAGGGAATCAGCTTCCATTGCCTAGGTCATTCTGTTTCTCCTCACTAATAGGTGAGGAAATTTACTGTTCGAAGTTCAGAAAATGTGTTAAAAGCTATTCTTTAAGTAGATCATCTTTCCAGATACGTGGGAGGATGTTAAGAGACAGATCAGCAAATTTTCTAAGATGATTTTATAACTATGATGATTTTCTAACTAAACTAGTACAAGATACATTAGGAAAGGGAATTTTGCTAAGTGAAGTATCTGGGTGTAGTATCTGGTTAAGTGCCATTCCTACCACAGTGAAATAAAGAAAAAGAAAAAAAGAGAAAAGAACAAAATAGTTTTGTTTGTTTTTAAATATCTCAAACAACAAGAGAAATTCAGCTTTTCAGGCAAAATTTGTCATCATATCTGGCCAGAACATATTTTATGAAGACAGCAGGTGTTTGTTTGTAGCTGATCCCTGTTGATAATACAATCAAAGTCAAGCAGGAAAGAGGAGGATAATGATATGAATCTAAGTCTTAATGCTGAAACACTAACAAAATCTCTATTACACTCTTTTCCTTACCTCCTGTCCACATTTCAAAAAATTTTGTTGATATAACTTCTCCTGTTTTATCTGTAATTTAAAAAAAAGGTCTAAATGTGAGCAAATATTATTTTATCCAATCTGCAAACAGCATTTTCATCTAAAGCTAAGCATCTCTAATTTTGTGTATTATTTGGCTTTTTTTTGTTTCAGTTCTTAAACTGGAAGAAAGATGAAATAACACAAATTTAAGATTTGGGGAGAATATATTTTGTTTCCTGTAGTCTCCAAATCATCAAATGCGACTAAAAAACTTGTATGACTTCCTGTTTTAAAAAAAATTTTTTTTTTTGGTGTGTGCTTCCATGTTTTTATATCTAAATGCACTGCCCTAGGTCACAATCATAGATAGGAAAATTGGTTAAGCCAAAGGCTATTTGAATGAGCTTAATTCTGTGCAGTGTTTGAGATGCCCAGCCTTTCATCCCATTTGAATGCCATAAGACACTTATTGAAAACACTAATTATCCTGCCTGATCTAATTAGTGGACATGTGAAAAAATACATTTTACTACAGACTGGTGCAGGGTAATGGACAGATTTACCTGCTCCTATCTGCCATCATCTTTCATGTGCATTCAAGATGAGTATTTCTCCTCTTACTCTCATTTTTAACTCATTTTTATCTGTTATACTCAGTAAATATTCTATGGTTATTGGAAAAAAAAGGGCAGTAGTTAACTGGGAAGAAATTTGGAACAGATTCTTGTCCGTGGTTAATTTAACATTCAACAAAACCATGCAAGTTTAGACAAAGCCAAGACCTTGCTTAGCAATAGTGAGACAGAAGAATTGGAATATAAGTGTTTTGTAATCAAAACTGTGCCTGTGAACTCCCTTTCTTCCTCTTGCCCACAAGATTTAGGGATTCATTCTTCCCTGGACCTGTTGTTGAATACACTGCACTTCATCACCATTCCCATTCATCTAAAGCAAAATTTAGGATTTAGGTGCCTCCAAAGCTGGAATAAAGTGCACCTGCTGCTTTCCAGGGGCTTTTACTATAAACAAAGACATGTAATGGCAGTTTAATATAAATTAAACTTTGAGTTTGGCTTTACCTGCCCTGACCTAGTCTGGAAAAGGAATTTGTACCATGGCTACACCTTGAGGCAGAACTGCAACTCTCAGTTCTTTTTTTAGTTTTGAAAAATGTAGAAGTTAAAACCTAAGGCATCACTTCCTCCTTATCAGTGGAGCAGCAGGTGTATTTTATCAAGGACTGAAGCTGAAAGGTGAGCCTTACTGCTGGAGATCACAGATATTCTTGCTGTGCTACAATTCTTTTGTCTAATAAAATACACTTATACCACTTCTATGGACACATTTTCTGTTCTGTTTTCCTATACTGATTATGAACATGTTTCTTTTGTTTACCCAGAAGACTGGTTTTATCACACAGATTTGTTTTTCTTCCATCAACATGAATCAAGTTTGCAGTATTTTCCTTCTCCTTCCACACTAGCTATTAAAAAAAACCCCACAAAACAAAATATCCAACCCCCCCAAGAACACAGGTAACTTATTGCACTACAAAAGTATGTCTCTCTTCAACACTTTTTTCTCGTACTTACAATTCACAATGGCAATGTTTATACCACTTCCAGCATCACCATTCCCTTCACTTACAAGCCTGGAATTGAAATAAATACAATATCAGTAAAATAGATCTATTTGGCAGTGCTGATGCAAAGTTATGTTTACCAGTGCTAAGTAATTTTCTGATATTTATGTTTTCTTCAGTTATTTAATTCAAGAGTTTGTTGTAAACAAGAGCTTAAAAATCTTGCACAATGCATCAGTCAGTTTCCTTCAACAATGACTCTTTCAAAATGAGCCATATAAAGAAAATATGCCATAAAAGTGCAGCCAGAAAGATAAAGGAGAAAATCCCCCCCCAAAACCAAGGTAAAGTGGTTTTGTGGCTGTATTCTCTGTGGTTTGTGTCTCTAGGAAAGGTCACTGCAAAGTTTTGAAGTTATTCCACCTGTCCAGTTGGAAAAGCCATGAAAGAACCTGACTTTCAGAAGGTGCTGAGCAGTCAACATTTTGTATATCTGCTATCCTGCACCATGAAAATTAAAAATCCCTCTGAAAACTAACAGCTGTCTAGAGGAACAAAGAAAATCACTGGAGATTAGGTTAAAAAACAAAACAAAACAAAACAAAAAGACAGAAGAAGAAGAGTTAAATGTTGTCAGATAAATTCTGACGTTTTCTACCAGAATAGGAGCCCCTGGCTGGAGCTCAGTTGCTGCTACTGAACCAAATCCAAACCCCTTTCCTCACAGTACAAAGCACTTGCTTAGATGCAAACTTGGAGCAGTACTCACTGTTCATCCTCAAAACAAATTTTAGCCCTCCTCTGTTTGCCACCGCCGCTGAGGATGCGATAGGCGAAGTTCCCAGGCGGGCAGGGAGACCAGTGGTCACACTTCTGCCTTTTGGGGGCTGGGGCTGCAACAGCAAAGATGAAAAGATGTTTTTTTGGATGCTGCATGAACAATTTCTACAGGGGATCAATCCCCTAAAGTCAACGTGCTAAGCTCAAACATCTAAACACAGAATCCTGACAGTTTTCTGGGATTGTGGCAACATCAGCACAGGTTTGTTTGGGCTGGGGGTTATCACTGATTTTCAAGTAGATGTTGGGCCCAAGTGCAAGCTTATCCAGGGAAAAATGCCCCATATGGTATGATCTGATATGAATATAAGGTAATTATTATCTGTTATTCCATGGAACAGGAAACAAGGGCTACAAGGATAAAGGTTTCCTACCAACCATTTGAAGCGAATAGTTACCATTCTTATTTTAAGCCCCTTTTTCACACAGTAACTTAGTCATAGAATGACAAAAATGTACACATTAAGTCACCTGAGCTAAAAAATAATGAGAATTTAATAATGAAGTTTAGTTAGTGGTTCAACTGTTTATCATAAATACATGTGATGGAAGCTACAGCTTTGCACTTACACGCCAGCAAACAAAAAAGGTGTCCTTACATCAGTGTTCAATTAATTCCATTTGCACACTGTCAAATACAGGCTGACTTTGTGTTTCTTCAAAAACAGAGTCTAAGAAAAAGTTTAGCTTTGCTTTAACTTTTGGGTCTGCTTTACTCTCAAAATAGCACATAACAAATAATTTCTTAGCTAACAAGCCACTTGTCATTTAGCACATAAATACACAATATCAGACATAATATAAGAAAATAAAGGAAATAAATACAACTACACACCCCTCAGCACTGGTTTCTTTACGATCCCTTGAAATACAGCAATAGATACCGTGTTTTGGGGTACACGAACAGCAACAAAGTACCCCAAATACCAAGCAGCCAGTGACGTCAACAGGAATGCGAATAATCTCCAAACAGCTGTGAAGGGGAAAATAAAAACACACCACAGAGACATAAAAATGTTTTCATAGCAAAACAAAAAATCTGGTCATATTTTTTGGGATTGCTACCCAAACTCTGTTTTCTGTCTGATTCACAGTGCTAACCACAGCCTTCTGAGATGTGGCAGCAGAGTATTTGTGGCATTCCTATCTAGGACAACCCCTTTTGTTTCTAAAACTCGATCGCCAAGCAGAAAATTCCCCCCAACACTCCCTTTAATCCACATCCATAATATCCCAAAGAAACATGAAATTCAACTTAATCCTAGCAGGATTTTGACTCTGAAAAGTAACTACCAGGTATTACAGAGGTGTTTTGCAGTTACTATTGATTTTTTGAGACAGGCAAATGCTCCAGGAATGGTTTTAAATGCTGACCACACAGGGAATTCCCTGCACCCACACTTTCAACACGCTGGGTTAAAACAGCAGAAGGCCCAAACAGCCCCTTTCACACCATGAGCTCTGACTGCATTCAAAGAATCACAGAATATTTTGGACTGGAAGGGACCCTCAAAGTTAATCTGTTCGACCTCCCTTCAGTGAGCAGGGGAATCAACTGCCTCAGGTTGCTCAGAGCCCCGTCCAGCCTGACCTTGGGTATTTCCAGGGATGGGACAGCCACCACCTCCCCAGAGAACCTGTGCCAGTGTTTTACCACCCTTGTTGTGAAAAGCTCCCTCCTCATACTGAATATTGACTTTTCCTCAACACCAGAAGTGCTAACAGGCTTTCCTGATGAAACACACCACCTAATTTATGAGGCTAAACGACGAAATATCACACTGCAGTAGTGGAACAGGCTGTTTTAGAGGCATGAGTCACTTCCTGATGTGAAAAGAAACATGTCCTTGAAAACAAGAGTCTGTTAAAGTGTGAAAAAAAGAAAATTATTAGTTTTGTCGTCCTGAAAACCGAGTTCGACAGGACCAATTTCCAAAAATACCCAGTATGTTCACTTTGCCAGCCTTCTAGAAAATATTGTGTATTATCTAGTCTAAATCTTCCTTATAACTGTTTACACTCATAAGATACTTTACTTTCCTTCTTGGAACTGCCTTTTATAAATATTAAGATTTCTGCCCTACCCTTTCTCTAGAATACGGCCAAATTTTTCACTTGTCCTCCTCAAGTCCTGTTTTGCGAGTTCTGCCACTTTCCTGTGAATTCTGCCCAACTGGTCTGCATCCAAATTCTGAAAAATTCTGCAGAATGAACACACTGGTCCAACACAGACATTCCTGAGCCTTTACTTCTGGTTATTCATGCCAGAAGGAACTTTGATTTTTTTTTTTTTTTCCCAGATGAGGAGACTTTACTGACTCAGGTTCTGTTGATAATCCACCGTAAAGATTGAATTTTTCCTCTCTAGCTACTCCCTATTTGTCCATGTGGTTATTCCTGCCTTCTACCAGCTTTAAAAATAAAAAGCCCAACAAAACATTGCAGAAACATTTGTGTGACTGCAGGGAGATACTATGAGAAACTTGCTGTGTTTTCATCAAAGGATTAAGAGTGAGAAAGTAATCTAATGCATCTTCCAATATTATAAATTTCCCTAAGTATTCCCCATGAGAAATCTCTCACTCCACCATGAGTAGTGGTGCAAACCCACTCTAAAATAATAATGAAGATTACTCTGACACTTTATTTGTGCACTGATGTGAACACAAACACTGACAAAGTTCACATGCACAAATCAGGAAGCTGCTGGAACCAAGCAGAATGACACCAACCTTTGCTCTTTCTGAATATTTAAAAAAATTACCATATTTACACACAAAATATATTTAATTCGTAAAGGAGGCAAAGTCACAAGTTTCAAAGACAAAATCCAGGCAGAATGAAGTGAAAATGGCAATTCTATTGAGAGATTTTAGTGACTGTTTTTGCGGAGGGGATGGGGCGTGGTGCATTGCAAAGATCTGTGAGAGCACCAGTCAGGTTTTGTTTTGCTCATTCCATAGTTGGCTTGGCAGGTTTACAGTGATTTTACACTGTTTTTCATCCTGATTATGGAGCAACTCTGTTGCAATACAGGCTCAACAGTGCTGCATTTTACCTAAATAGGTGGGAAAGTACAAATGTCTAACTGCTGTTACGCCTGACTTTATTCCCTGGTGGCTGGGAAAATCACAGAACAGATCATCCTGAGTGTGATCACGTGGCACAAACAGGACAACCACGGGATCA
Source organism: Rhipidura dahli (assembly GCA_013399225.1). Taxonomy (NCBI): domain Eukaryota; kingdom Metazoa; phylum Chordata; class Aves; order Passeriformes; family Rhipiduridae; genus Rhipidura; species Rhipidura dahli. The sequence continues at coordinate 471,245 of VXAC01008722.1, read as the reverse complement.
GCAGCATCCAGCACGGGTTTAGGAAAGGCAGGTCCTGCCTGACCAACCTGATCTCCTTTTATGACCAGATGACCCCCTGGAGGATGTGGGGAAGGCTGTGGGTGTGTGTACCTGGACTGTAGCAAAGCCTTGCCACCATCTCCCACAGCATCTCCTGGAAAAGCTGCAGCCCAGGGCTTGGACAGGTGCATTATTCCCTGGGTTAAGAATTGGCTGAATGTCCAGGCCCAGAGAGTGGTGGGGAATGGTGCCACATCCAGCTGGTGTCCAGTCACGAGTGGTGTCCCCCAGGATCAGTTTTGAGGCTGTCAGGTTCAATGTCTTTATTGATGATCTGGGTGAGGGGATTGAGGGCACACTCAGTTTGCAGACAACACTAAGCTGGGTGGGAGCTGTTGATCTGTTGGAGGGCAGGAAGGCTCTGCAGAGGGATCTGGGCAGGCTGGATCGATGGACTGAGGCTTGGATCAGGAGTAGTGTGGCCACAGGACAAGGACCCACCTGTACTGGGCACTGTTGGGGCCACACCTCGAATCCTGTGTCCAGTTCTGGGCCCCTCACTACAAGAAAGACATTGAGGAGCTGGAGTGTGTCCAGAATGGAGCTGGGAAGGGGCTGGAGCCCCAGGAGAGGCTGAGGGAGCTGGGAAAGGGGCTCAGCCTGGAGCAAAGGAGGCTCAGGGGGGACCTTGTGGCTCTGCACAACTCCCTGACAGGAGGGGGCAGCCAGTGGGGGTCGGGCTCTGCTGCCAGGGAACAGGGACAGGAGGAGAGGGAACGGCCTCAGGCTGGGCCAGGGGAGGCTCAGGTTGGACAGCAGCAGGAATTTCCCCATGGAAAGGAAGCTCAGGCCTTGGAAGGGGCCAATGAAGGTGGTGGAGTCCCCATCCCTGGAGGTGTCCAAGAAACAACTGGATGTGGCACTTGGTGCTGCTCTCTAGTTCACAGGGTGGTGATCAATCAGAGGTTGGAGTCAATGATCTTGGAGATTTTTTCCAACCTAAATGATTCTATGATTCTGTAATATATGCTGTATTTTACTTAAAAAACTTAAATGTTTTTGAAATATGCCTTTTAAGGCTCATACATTTACCAACCCTCCCACACAATTTGTACTTGGTTCTCAAAACTCATGGAGTTTTGGTCACTGTCTACCAACTTCTGGTTTTGCTTTCTGGGACACAGGAGGCACCAAGGGACCTCACTGACCCAAGCTGCTGGCTCTCTTAGCTCTTTACTGAGGTTATTTATCCTGCACACATACATTCATTTTTGGGTTTCTCCATAGACACGTGCAAACCTCTACACAGTAACAGCAAAGCTGTAAACTCAGACCAAGTTAACATAGTCAAGAAGAAGTCGATATTTGTGAGTTAGCAATTAAGAGTTATGAAGCACAGAGTCCAGCCAACATGCAGCGAAGTCAGACTCTGCTTTTGCTGATAAAAGAGGCTGTGGCTGCTCAGCAACAAGGAGCAGCATGGGGACTGTGAGCTGCAGAGGTGCTTGCTATGCCTCCCTCGCTCCGTTTCTGTCACGGAGGAGCTTCGGGAGAGTTACTGCTCTGTTGCTGTCCTGAGGCTATACAGATACTCAGCAATACTCACAGTGGCAGGCAGAGAAGGCGGCAGAGAGGAGCCGGGAGGAAGGACAGTAGGCACGGAAGTGTGGCAGGACACATAAAACAGCAGAGCACAAGGAAAAGATGGCAGAATCACAGAATATCTTGAGTTTAAAGGGAACGACAAGGATCACCCAGTCCGACTCCTGGCCCAGCACAGGACACACCAACAATCCCACCCTGTGCCTGAGAGCGTTGTTCGAACACTTCTTGCGCTCTGTCAGGTTCGGCGCTCCCCGCATCCCTGGGGAGCCCGTTCTGTGCCCAAACACCCTCTGGGTGAAAAACCTTTCTGTAATACCCAACTTAAACCTCCCCTGAGAGCTCCCTGCTATTCCCTCGGGTCCTGTGTCAGCAGTCCCACCTTTCAGCAGCTCCCAATTTCCCTTCTTCCTCAGGTGACCCTTGGCAGCAACTGAATCACTGAATGAAAGCCCAGTGTTGGGTTATTTTGTGTTCAGATTATTCAACACTCCCCCCCTCCCCCGCAGCCACATCTCGCTAATATACACATCCACCCGCACGCAGTTGAGCTTGAACAGAGGGAAAAAAGCAAAAAANNNGTTGGGTGTAAAAAGAGGAAAAAAAAAAAAAAAAAAAAAAAAAAAAAAAGAATATATTTAAGACTAGAGTATGAATTATCCCAGACTAAGAGCTGGGTACTGAGGCGGGATCCGCCCTCTCGCCCCTTTCCCATGGCGAGGGGGTCTCCGCCCGCCCTCAGCGGCTCCGGGGCGCACCCTACTCACAGGGCCGGCTCAACTTCATTATTCCTCTTCCTCCTCCTCGTTCCTCTCGCGGCCTCCCCGTGCCAGCAGCGGCAAGGGAGCGGGAAGGGGAGCGGCCGCCTGTCAGCACCGCACCGCCCCGCTTAAAGTTAAATCACTTTAAATCATCCTCCGCAGAAAGCACGCAGCTGGCCGGCGGGACAGAAGGACGGCGGAGGGCTCATATGCCACTCATCAGCCCGTTGGGAAAGCTGGACTTTTTCTTATTTTTTTTCTTTCTTATTTTTTTTTTCCTTTTTTTCCTTTTTCCCTCTGAATGTTGAAATCATAGCATCACAGAATGGCTGGGTTGGAAGCGACCTTAAAGATTATCTCATGCCAGCCCCGCTGCCATGGGCAGGGAACCTCCCACTCTGAGTATCACCAGGTTACTCAGAACCCTGTCCAGCCTGGCTTTGGACACTTCCAGGGATGGGACAGCCACAGTCCCCACTGTTCCGATGCCCCACCAAGCTCATAGGGGAGAATTTCTTCCTACTATCCAATCCTAATATCCAGTCTAAACCTTCTCTGAGTTTGCATCCATTCTCCAGATGAGCTGGTTATTTTTGAGTCTGTGGATCCCAACCCAGGTCTTTTTCCATTGGAGACCCCTCGTCTTTCTTCCACCCCTTGCCACAGCACTGGGATGACACCAGCCCCACCATGAGCTCCAGCCCACCCTTGGTTCACCTTTTCTTGTGTGCCAGGTGTTACACACCATCACCTGGAGGTTTCCTTCCTGCTGGGGTAGCTGGGTCACTAATCTTCCTTTAGAAAATCGCTCAAACTACACTGTGATTCTTTAGCTGCCCTTAAACCCTCTCAGATTCAGTTTCCATTAAGCTTATTCATCCCCTCTGACTCTAACAATGCACAGGAATTATGTTTAGCTCTGCAAACAGATGAATAAAATCCCACAGGAGGGTCCATATAAGAACAGAGTGGGGCTTTTGCATTCCTCCCAGGACACTCCTGAAAGCTGTAAATGATTGCAGTCCCTGGAGGAGAGCTGTTTCTTGTCCTTGTCTGCGAGGGGTATGTTATAATATCCTATAAATTGCTGGTGAAACCTAAGGGAGTAATTGCAGCTGGTTATTTTCAAATGTACTGGAGCTTGCAAATGAAAAAGCAACGTCCCATAAAAACTGGCACCGTGAATAATTAAAGAGGTAGCATGGGACAAATAAGGAATGAAAAACGTGGGACAGAAAGGAAAAAGAGTTATGAGAGTTACGAAGTTAAGGACAACACCAGTCTGGCACACTTTCCAAAATATGCAATTATTTCTGCAGTAAGTGTTATCCTGCAAGCTGGCACATCAGAAAATGATGCCTCTGTTAACAAATGATTGAAACTGTTTAAGACTGCAATTCTAGCCCTTAAAGTAACAATAATCCATCTCATAACCCAAAACCCCAGTGTGGTAAGCAAATGTAATATTCCTCTCTTTTTATTAAAGCAAGGAGCATTAACTAAGACTTGGAATAATTTGATTTTGAAATAAATTTATTCTATGAGCATTGGTGGGTCACAGATTCCATAGAGAAAAATTTTAAGCCTTTAGGAACTTTGCCACCACCTCAGTACGGTGAAAAAAACACTTCCCTGGCAATCAGTGTCTATTGGAAAAGTGCAATTTTACCTGATTTTACCCACAAGAAAAGGGCAGCAGGTTACTTCTTTTTCATTACTGCCTAAACTGCATGGAACTACACCCAGGCATCTGCTACAACTCCTGGCATTCTGGCCTGCCAAATCCCAGGGATCCAGTGTCTGAGAGGATTTTAAGTGCCTAAGGATGAGGAAACTCTAAAATGTTTTACTTCAGGTATCTCAGTTTTGCATCTGCAAGAAACCAAGAGACACTGTCCTTTCTTTAGTGATTAATAGAAGAAGTGGGGTGCAGAACCTTTCTGAAATATAATTTCTGATTTTATCCTGCAAACATTCATTCTGTAATTCGAAATCTTAGAGAAAAACTTACAAAATATTAATCTTCCCTCTCAATTCTCATGAGGCTATAAGACCCTTTGGTGATAAGCAGGACAGGAAATCTATTCAGGAAACAAATGGCACTGAATGGAGCAGGTGAACGCATCTGCAGGGTCTCAGTCTTGTCTTATCATCACAGAATCCAATCAGCAGAGGAAGTTTATGGGCTAACACAGTTAAAGCTACACCAGGGAGCAAGTTCCTGCTTGCCCTTTGAGTCGCGGCACCAACAAAGAGATTTTCTGAGATTTTCTTTTTTTTTTCTTTTCCAAAGAGATTTGGCTAACAAATGAGCAGAAGTGTCATTACAGCCCTCATAGGAATTGAATTCCTGTGTTTTTCTGGCCCACAAATGGCCAACACTGGATTTTTAATCTTGCTAGGACCAGCTCAAAGAGTTTAATGATTTGAAACGGAGGCGGAGTTTGCAAGGCAGGGAGAGAACACTGGACTGAATCTTTGCTTGTAGAGCTCACAAGAACTTAAAAAACCAGACCTCCTCCATAAAATGTACAACTGATGACTAAGTTAAATGATTTTCCCCAAGACTTGGGGCAGACAGGAACATGCACAGGGACAACAGGGGCAGCAATGTGGAAGAGCAGTTAATTTAACTCACATGTAATTCACCGTGTGCCTGTGCTATGATTTAACTCACTCGTAATTCAGCATGTGTCTGTGCCATAATTCAGGAAGAAAATCAGCATCCCGTGTGGTGGTGGCAGGAATGTGGAGAAACAGAGATGTAAATGTGTATTGTAATACAATTACTGTTGTTTTGTTTTGGTTTTTTTTTCCTTTTCTGGCATACCTTGACTGTCTTTATGAAATCCAGGAGCAACTACTTAAAACGAGATGAGAACTTTCAGATGTTTATTTTGTGGATATACAAAGATTAAAATCACCTTCCCCAAGATATGCAAAAATGGATCATTTAACAAAGGGCAAAAAGCAAGCATTGATTACTTTCAGCTGATAAAGTGAAATACCTGCAAAGTTTGTGAGCTCAGGACATTGCTGGCCTGTTAAACAACACAAAGGTGGGGCTAATTGGTGTGTTTTCCTTCTGCTTTGTTAATTCAGAGGAACAGGTGGAAAATGTATGGAATTGCACCTCATCCAGACAGAAGACAGATACATCACCAGTCAAAAATAAATCAGCAGCTAAAAATCAATATAAACCACCAGCCTAGAGAATGTTCAAGATGTCCAACAATAAAAAGAGTCTTATACAGTAAGAACACAGAAAACTGAAAGTAATGTTAAATTTACAATTAAAAAGCACTCAAGGGAAAAGTAAATAGTATTCTTACTCAATAGTACTTCAGAACAATTCTGGGTGAGTGAAAAGAAAGAATTTGAAGAATCACAATACCTCATTTATTCAAAAAAAAAAGCAGTCTTATCTAGCTAACAGCTATAAAAATCCAATGCTCTAACATTTGTGTAGGTGCTGGCAGCACAGATCCTTGTATTCTTTACAATAACCTGCATTTCTTGGGAAATGCTATTGAATTCCCTAGACAAACAAATGATGAGTCAAGGTGCAGGCAAGTGGTACTTGTCAGCCTCTAGAGGAAAAAAAAAAAAGGAAGAAAAAACGGAAAAAAAAGAACCTGCAAGCCATTTATTTTTAAAGAGTTTGTTTTGGTGGAGAAAGGGAAGAATAGTTAATATTTACTGTTTAAGTGTCACATTGTCCTGAAAAATTACACTGAGCACTTGCATTGTTTGCCTTCATGTATTTGTCTACACTTCACTGTCATTATCAAAAAAAGCCATATTCTTGCAATAAATTCTTACTTTTGTGTTTCACACACAAAGGGAAAAGCTGTTTTATCTAAACAGGCCAGTTTTCATGGGTAAGGATGAGAAAGAGAAGTGTGAATAAACAGTTTTGCAGTTTTGGATTCGATGAGCCTGAAGTCCAGAGGGTGCTCTGAAGATGACGGTGATTTCAAGAACATAAGAGAAGTTTAGACACAAGAAAAAGAATGAAAAGTTGTGAGCAGAGCTATGTAATAATAAACTCATGGAATGGTTTCGGTTGGAAGGAATGGAAGGAATTTCAAAGATCATCCATGTAGCCTCAGCTCCCATGCCATGGGCAGGGACACCTTCCATTGTCCCCGGTTGCTCCAAGCCCCAATGTCCATCCAACCTGTCCTTGGGCACTTCCAGGGATCCAGGAGCAGCCACAGCTTCTCTGGGCAACCTGTGCCAGTAATGGAGAGGCTTCACTGAATATCAGGACAGAAATAAGCAAAACCTGCCAGCTTTGAAGGAAAAATATTAAACGGTGCCACTCCATCTTACTTGACCAATGCCCTTAATTTGCAACATACACAACAAATACACCCTGCTGACTTTAAAAAGCTCAGGGCTTAAAATAAGGGACTTTTAAAAGAGGTGTTTAGGTGGAGGAAAGAGGGAGATGCTAAGCATTCAGAAGACCCCAAGTTAAAGGCCGTTGAGGTCGGATATTTAAAGAAGAAAAACCTTTTTAATGGGATTCGGGCAAGAGCCAGCATCTGCTGAGAGGGCTCCGCGAGTTGGCAAACGCCCCTCGGGCTCCACCTGGCGGGGAAAGAGCGCGGAGCAGGGCGGGCCCTGCCCTTGGGACACGGACTGATGCCTCAGGTTTGAACTTTTCTATTTTCCAAATCCTACACTGCCCGGTGTGTAACTCTGGAGTTGCCTGGTCCCTGTTCAGTGCTGCTCTCTGTGCTGGGCACACACAACAAAGCCTCTCCGGGGCTGCTCTCCAAGGACACCCAGCCCAAACTGGGCCCAAAAAGCATCAACCAAAGAGCCTCTGAGGGGGGCAAGCTGAGGGCAATTCCATCATTAACTGCAGCTTTCATTGGAGAATCAACCCTGAGATGCAAATGAACCAAACCTAGAAAAGTGGGAAGAACTCGTGGCCTCTCAGGGTCCATCTCGGGGCCCATCTGGGCAGCAGCCTCTGGCTCCCCAGGGGTACCTTTGGAGGCCTTTCCAATAAATCCCCACCTTTATTCCCTTTATTCCTGTCTGGTGTTTGTTTCTAGGAGGTCTCTTAAGGCATCAGGACAGGGATTTGGGTCCCTTACCTGCCCACAGCACAGGGCAGCAGCAGCCCCAGGTATGGCCCGAATCCACGCCAAAACCATCAGCAGCTTCACCTTCTCAGCTCCATCGAGCTTTCTCTGCCTGAGTCTGTCCAACACAGGAATGAAAAGCTGGAGCAGAAACTTCTGCTATTCGGGAATAAGCAGGGAGAAGTCACCTCGGAGCTAAACTTGCCCACCTCCCTCCTCCTGCCAGGGTGAGGTGGGATCTAAAGCAGCTCTGCTTTCCCCGCAGAGCTACAGCCAGAAGTTGGAATGGAGAGTCACAGTTGGAGGAATCTGGATGGATATAATTGATCAACTTTGAAGTTCGTCTAAACAGGATTTAAAAAGACACTCATAATGGGTTGGAAGAATTAATAATTTATTTTATGCAGCATAAAATTTGATTTTTTTACATAGTGTTTATCTGAAAATGGCAAGACCCGAAAGTACAAAGTATCAATTTTTGGAAAATTGAGTAATGAAGCTTGACAGTAAGTGACATAGAGATCCTAACATGACCTGAAGATTGAATTAGAAAGACTATACCCCTTTTTTCAAAGTTTTGATCCCATTTTCTTTTCAGTCAGTGTTAAAAACATTGTCTAATAAAAAACCAAACCAAAACAAAGCAACAGGTGAAGAAATGCCTCTCTAAGTCAGAATAATTCCCTTGAAGGTGAAATCCTTCCCACACTTCCTGAATAACTAGCAAACAACAGTTAATGTAGTGTTAAAAGCCTTAAAAGATCTCTGCATCTCTGTATAAAATTTACAATAAAAAACATGAACTGCCTGTTTCAGATAAGTCTGAAACACTGAACTTTGTAGAATTTATGCACACACAGAGCATTGGCTACCAAAGCGATTTTTTCCCAGCACATACTGCAGTAATCCACACCTTTGTGCTATCAAGAAATTGTTAATTATCTTTTCATTAACTCTTCAACATTCTCAAGTCCACTTTTTTTTTTTTTTTTTACCACAGCATTTTCCAAAGGACAACCATGCTGCAGTCACAGGCATTTAAACATTCAGCTCTGTAATCCCTCTCTGAAAACACAGGAATAAACGTGCCCTTTGCAGGTTTGACTTGGCTCTGTGAAAAATTCCCTCATCAGAGGAGAATTGGATGAGAGGATTGTTACAAACAATGCCATTTGTTCAAGTGTTTTGCCTAAGTACACATTGCTGTAAAATCAGAGCAAACCCCTTTGCTCAGCTGGAGTTGTTTTTAGGACCAAAAAAATGTCACAGGAGGAGCTCTCACAGCTCCTTGTGGTCCTCCTCTCCACCCTTGTATTTCCCAAGGGGTGAGAAAAAGGAGAATGTACAGGACCAGGGAGTATTTCCAAGTGGGAAGTGAAAGAAATGCAGGGAACATAGTCAAATGCACAGAGGAGTTTTTGGCACACAGAAAATTCATGGAGCATTGGCACAGGTAAAGTTTTGGCTCCAATTCATCTCTTAATGACACTGTGAGTACTTTCAACCTGCAGTTAATTTTTAAAGTGTTAAGGAACTACTTTAAACAGGTCTGTGAATGGTAAACAAGAAAAATGTATCTTCTGTTAGTAGGCCAAATTTGGAATGTGGAGGTCTTCAGCTTCTAGGAACTTTTTTTTTTTTTGAGAAAGAGAAGGGGTTAGTGGGCCAGAATACAAATCAGAAAAATCAGTTTTACAGCCAGAAAATAAGCAGGACAGCACACATACTAAAATATATTTATTTTATATGATTGTTATCAATTCCAAAAGAAAAAAAAAAAAAAGAGAACACTTATTGAGGGCTACTTCTTTTTAAATTCTGAAAATTACCTCTTGTGTTTTACTTTTTGGCTAGCTCAAAAGAAATTGCCCATGTGCTTTCACAGTCTAATCTAAAATTCCCAGTATTTCAAAGACTGCCTGACCACAAAGATCCAGCCAAATACAAACCATTGTTACATCACTACTGCACACTCACTGATGCCAGCATGATTTCTCATACCCTGTTTACAAACTGGCCACTGCTGGGGTGGGAAACAGCTCTGTGTGCCCTGTTACATGGAGAGGGGAATATTCAGCAGCTGGGCAATGTTCCTAAAGGTGATTGTGCCCCTTGTTCACCTGGGAGTGGATAATTCCCAGTAGCACCAACAGGCACCCAGGAGTGCTGGTTTCCAAAATATCCAGGCAAGTGGATCCTTGCCAGAGGAACTGGGGACTGACTGATGTTGCACCCACAGCAGCTCCTCAGCAGCTGCTGTTGCTCTGTGGCTTCTGTGTTTTGGATCCATCTCACCCAGAAGCTTGGCTGGAGCCAAGAATTTCTGCTAGCATTCCCAAAGGGCTGCAAGCAGGATGCTGGGTCGCTCACAAACCTGGATTAGCATCTAATCCAGGCCTCAAAAGCCAGCAAACCTAGCTGACTCAGAAGATTGCCTGTATCCCATTATCAGCCTGTCATCTTCACTTCTCTCAACAGCAGCAAGGAATGAACAGTTTATCAATCAGAGTGTCAATGTTTGGCAGCAACTAATGTCTTGGTAAAAAGTACAGTACTTCTGAAAAGGATCAACCTGTTATGCTCTTGCCATTTTTAATGAAGCTCAAGGCATCCTATTTATTTTTTTTTTTCCGTAATTTCCTTTACTTGCACCTCCATAGGTCACTGTACCAACACCCTCCATTTCACAGCTCATATTGCTATTTATGTTCGTGGCTGAGATGAGGATATGACAACCAACCAGCCCAGTTGCTGGAAACACCTAAAGAAATCAAAGAAATGTCCAGCAGCACAATCATTTTGGATACTGGAAAATTTAAAGACTTCTCTCTCCCTCTCTTTCTTTGGAAATGTGCTGTGTTAAGCAACTCTCGCATGCTTTTCAATATTTAAAAGGGAAAGGCTGGCAGACAAATGACTCATCCTTCAGTGAAACAAAGCCAGAATACACAACAAGGAACTGGGCAGGGTACTCACAGGTTAACATTAGATGATAAATTTTACAGTTGTTGAGCACAAGAGATACCAAAACCCCTTATACATTGCATTTAGGTTGATCCAACATGCACATCCTAAGCACAATCCTTCACTTTAAAAACAGAACACCTAACTTCTTTTACAGCACCTGAACAAAAGCCTCTTTAAAATGCCTCATCAGTTTCCCATAGCATTTAAAAATGCCAAAACCCCCCATGATAATATTTCTAAAACTTGCGAAGGCAGCGGGATAGAATTAACCTATTCCGAGGGCTGGGCTCAGGTTTAACCCCTCGAACTCAAACCACACCCCCTGAAACCCCCGGCGACTGCACCGATGGACCCGCAGGGTTGCAGCTGGGGGAACGCGGCTTTCTGTCACTTCCCTGGGGTTACATTCCCATCAGAGGAGAGCTGGTTCAGCAAGAAATACGGATACGTGTACAAGGGATGGCTTGGAGTGCTGTGGTTTGGAGCATCCTGTCTTCCGTCATAAATGAAGGATATTTTCTAGCATCATCTTGACTCAGTACTCTGGGGTTTTTTCACTCCTCTTCCCTCTTTTTTCTTTTTTTTTTTTTTACAGTGTGGTTTATTCTTACACCTGAAGCTGGTTAATGGGAGCATAAAATATCTCACAACATATATATTTTTTTGAAATATATCGAGGAAAGGGATCACTACAAGTTACCAAGTGACTACACTTGGTTATAGTGTAGTCTGTCACTGTGTTTCATCTTCTGCACAACACTGCTCAAGAGCATTATTTTTCTTAATGTGTTGTAGGCTAAAAAGGAACCCCTCAAGGGTTTCTGTTGCTCTCTTTGTTGCCAGAGCAACAAAGCAATGCTCACCTGAATGTCTGCCAGTGTAAGTATCAATTTACGAGCCCAGCTGAAGTTTGTGCTGCTCGCAGGTGTCACTCACAGCATTTTTACTACAAGCCACATTTTTGTTGTGAAGGAATGGCAGGAAAACTCAAGAATAGATCAGTGTTTCATTTATGTTACTTCACTATTGCTCCTCTTCATTCAAGTCTTTCTCTCAAAATACCTTGACCAATGATATTCTAAGGGAAAGGGAAATACTTAAATCTTTTATATGAAATCCAGTGCACTAAGAAGACTTTGTTAACCAACGCAGAAGAAATCTCAGTTGTCATTAAAAACTCTACTCAGAACCTTTCCCAATAAATTCCTTCCGAAAACTCACTGTGGTGAGGAGATAAAAGAGGTTCTGGGGTGAGGGGAGCAGTGATGAAACTTCTTAAGAGCATTCACGTTCTTTTTCCTTTCTGAAATGAAAGAGGGCTTATTGTTTAACACTGTATCCATCCAAAATCCATTCTGTGTTTCTGTTTGAAACGTAAGAATAAGACATAAGAATAACTTCTATTGCCATACCGTAGAAAAAGAAGGACTAAAACTCTGGAGTGATTTGTTATGGGTAAAACCAAACCCAGGAGGACGACATGGATCTCTTAATCAAAAGCTATTAAGAAAGAGATATGGAAAATAGGACACTGAGAAAACAGCTAAGCTCTATGGCTTATTTCATGTAATTCACAATTTTTCTCCTCTTAAAATCTAAGAGGCAGTGGAAGAAGGAGACAAACTCAAAATTGCCTCCTGTTTCCAACTCCAAATTCCAAGAGAAATAATTTTCAGACGTTGGATCACAGCATCAATTATTTTACTCTATTGAGTCAAGCAATCTGAAAGTGCAAGAATTGAAAAGGAAACCACAGGCACTTCCAGTTATGACGTGAAAGACACAAATTCATTATAAAACCCCCCACAGTTCTGTATTTTCACACACATGACGTGCACCTCTGTAAATGCACCATCCCTGGAAAAAAAAATGTATAAATCTTTCCTTGTTCCATGCAGAGTCAGATGCAGAGGCAGTGTGAATCAGAGCTATATGAAGGGATTTTGGGTAGAAAATCATCTAGGCAAGGGATTGGGAAATTCAGAGCTAAGCTTTTTCTTCATTTCCCATACAGATATGCAAACTGCTCTGCTATCAAAATGCAAAGGAACACTTTTTCCTTTTTTTATTTTTTTTTTTAATTTATTAAAAAAAACCCTCAACCTTGCATTGTTTATCTTTCCAATCCAAGCATGAAGGCCAGTGTTACAGAGAAGCCATGGAGGTCCTGCAACTAGAAAAAAGAAAAGAAAAATTGTCCAATCTGCAAAGAAAAACACCTCGTTCTGACCTCAGCAAGATGATCTGCACTTGCAGAGTGGAAGCCTGGTCAAATTCATCCTGCCCTGCTCTCTCCCACTGTTGTTTCCAGTCCCACCGTGTGTTTGTTTTCAGCCAGGCAGGACACACACACACACACTTTTCATTTGATTGACACCAAAATGAACACCTCCGACTGCTGCTCAAGCTGCAAAACAAGTCAGCATAAAGACTTTCACTTCACAGCCTGTCCACAAAGACAGGTACTCCTCCCTTGAATTTCTAGGTCGCTGAGCTCAGCCTAATTAAAACAAAAAAAGTTGTCTTTCTTACTTACTTTCCTTTTTGTTACATGCTCTCTAGAAATTCAGCAGAACACAGACCTTGCTCTCTTGTCTGTCCACACATAAGCAGATCAGCCTTTTCTAAATATCAAACTCAACTCAGAAAAAACCAAAAAACCCCATGAGGGGGGGAACTGAAAGGTTTCTTTTTTTTTTTTTTGTGCACCGAAGTGCAAAGTCACGAAGTATTAACTTTTATAAAATCAAAAAAAAAAAAATTTCAAAGCCAAGCAGTTCCATTTGGTTGTATGGAGCATCTTTGTGCTTCAAGACCAGTTCTAATCCACACACTTACCAGTGGCAGCATCCTTGTAAATTAAGAGAGGTAGTCTTGTTTTACTCTAAGGCTGAACAAATTTGTTTCCCAGTTTTCACCACCTTGGACTATTTTGTTACAATTCTCAGGGAGGGTGACCCTCTCAAGTGGCAGCAGCGATCTTGAGGGCAAGAAACCACAAACCAACATTTCTTCTTGATCTCACTTGCTTTCCTCTGCTGCTTAAGTCTGACTTTCTCCCTCCCCCACACCATAAGCACAGTTTCAAAATAAACTGATGTAAACAGAAAGCAGTATTCATTTAATGCAATTAATAAGAAAGATTATTAATTTTTTTTCTCTTTTTCTACAGTCAGGGCTTGATTAGTTAGAAAATACTGACAGCTCCTTTTTCTTTGTGAAAGAGATGGACAGTTTTGTTCAGACAGTGGAAGAACATCACGGTGTGGATTTTTATCTTTTTTTTTTTTTTTTAAACTTTTTTAAAGTTTTTTTTTTTTAAACAAGGTACTGTAGAGACCTTAAAGGCTCATTGTACTGCAGTAGCAAATCCAGTACCGTAGCACTTCAGAGGTGGTTAACAGTGCTTTGGTTCAGAACGGGTGTTAGAAAATAAAGCTATAAAAGTCATGATGCAGGATATTTGGTGGGATTTTCAACAGCATTTTGTAAGGAACGTAGAAAGGACTGAGGAGGCATTGGCTTCTTCCCCTTGGCAGAGCTCTTTGTCCTTGGTCCTGTTTTAAGTGTCACTTTTCGGGACTCAGTCTCTCATTTCCACCGGTGGCGCACGAGGGAGGACTCGTCGTTGACCACGTCATTGTCCGTGTAGCGGTGCTGGCAGCGGGGTGGGATGAGCAGCAGCACCACCAGCACCAGCAGGATGACCCCACAGAGGCTCATCAGGGCGTAGGAGGCGATCCACAGCGCCGGCTCGTGGAAGGAAAGGCTGGAAACGCAGTTGCTGGCGACGTCTGCTGTTGAGAAAGGGCCTTCGATCTCCGACACAGGAGAGCCGTCAACTTCTGGGGAGTTACAGACAGGAAAGGATCAGGTCCACAGACACCATTTAAGAACACTTGTACACCCCCCTCCCTCTGTCATCACACATCTCAGCACACTCGTGTTTCACTGCATTTCTCATTGCAATAAAAATGCAAGAATCCCGTGTTTTTAAAAAGGGACTCTGAAGCAGGAGGAGACCGTGACACTCCCACATCTCCACAGGCTGTCTAGGAGAGAACAGACATTTCAATCAGTCAAAGCCCAAGCACTGGATCACTTTTTTCTCTCTGGACTAACCTTTCAGAAATGTCCTTTGATGCCTTAGGTTTTAACTTTTCTATTTTCCAAGCCCTGCAGTGCCCAGTGTGTAACTCTGGAGTTGCCTGTTCCCTGTTCAGTGCTGCTCTCTGTGCTGGGCACACACAAAAAAGCCTCTCCAGGGCTGCTCTCCAAGGACACCCAGCCCCTCCTGGGCCCAAAAAGGATCAACCAAAGAGCCTCTGAGGGGGGCAAGCTGAGGACAATTCCATCATTAACTGCAGCTTTCATTGGAGAATCAACCCTGAGATGCAAATGAACCAAACCTAGAAAAGTGGGAAGAACTCGTGGCCTCTCAGGGTCCATCTCGGGGCCCATCTGGGCAGCAGCCTCTGGCTCCCCAGGGGTACCTTTGGAGGCCTTTCCAAGAAATCCCCACCTTTATTCCCTTACTCCTGTCTGGTCTCTGTTTCTAGGAGGCCTCTTAAGGCATCACCTTTTATATATCCTATTACATCCACCCTGGTGTAGGGCAGGGCCTGGGCAGTTTTTTGTTTCTGGCATTTCCAACAACTGGAACAGCACCACAGATGATTCTTTGGTCTTCTGTGCTTGCTGTCTTCTTAGGGAGCAGCAGGAAGGTTCACCAGTCCTTAAAGGACTTCAGGTGCAGTGTGGAAAGCAGCACAGATACTTTTGTGGGTGAAAATCCAGAAGGAAGGGGAGGTGAGGCAGGAGAGCTGGGTGACAGCTGTCCATGAAAAGGGAGTGGAGGAGAGGAAGGTCAGTGTGAGGAGTGAGGAACAGGGACATGAAGGAGCAATGGTGTTGGGCAGGGAGAACCCAGCAGCTCAAAAAATGATGGCAAAGTTAAGGCAAGAAGCAGTCACAATTCACTTCAAAGACACACCTGAGTATTTTTTTACGAAGGCCTCAGTTTTAACTGTCCTGCTTGACTTCTTACACATCTTTTATACAGGCACAGTTTTGCCTGATTGGAAGTGATCCCATCTACTGAAAACTGGATTTCTTATTTTCACATATTTTAGTCATGACTGCTGAAACCATGTTTGAAGATATTACCATAAAATATGCCTTGGAAGGAAGAAGGGAGCCTGGATTTTGCAAAGGCAGGAAAGTGGTCTTTAAGGTTCTTTGTGGACAAAGAAATGCAGAATAGGTTGGTTGCTTTATCTGCATAGATTTTAGTAGTCATTCAGTCCCTGGCCTCATAAGACCTTATATTATTTTAAGATTGAGGTTTTGTTAGACTTCAACTTAATTGTGGGCTGGTGTTGAAAGGGACAATCCTGCGCCCTCACTCCTGTCTCTCAGAGCCCCTTTTGAGTTGGTGGAGGGAATGGGAGGCTGCAACTCGTAGATCAGATGGGAAACCAATCTTCACAACAAACAAAATGCCCAAACAAGGAATTTTTCTGTGGAATCACTCATCTGAACCAACCCCTTCTCCAGCCCTAAGTGTGGGAAGACTCCTGTAGCAGGAATATGCTGTGAGAGCAAACCGGGGGAACCCGAGGCTGCACCCACGAGGACCCTGGCACTGGTGAATAACCAAACACTCACTCCCTAAACTCATTTTATGGGAAAATTCTGCCTAGAAAGGTCTGTGGCAGAAATCCTTTTAGTCCAGAGCCCCAGGATTTCACTTTGTTAGCCATGCAATTATTTCTTCTGCACATCTCACCCCCTCGCACCGTTTGTTTTTCTCTATCAAATTCTGCAGCAGCACCAAACTCAACCACATTTAACACCACTCTGAAATGCAAGGCCTAAGTATCATTACTTAGTAGTATTTTGAAAAAGTAGGGGGAAATAAAAAGCAATACAATTTCCCACCTTGGAAATAGCTTTGACAATAAACAGTCTCTAATTACTCATTATTTGGCTTGAGCACAGTAATTACTCCTATTAAAGAAGACAACACAAAACTGTTGCCATAGTGGCTGACATTTTAAATTGCATTTTGAAAATGCTTGATAGCAGCACAGGCTTTGCTTTATCCCCTCCAAAAGGGAAAAAAAGATTTCCCTCACACTCTTCCACCCCCAGAGAAATTGAGAGGAAATTTGCCTAAATTGTTCAAAGAAGCCCTTAACATAAACTAACAGTCTCACACACTCAGCATATCACACATCAACTGAATTAGAGTATTTTGGTGTATTATTTTAGAATATCTGGTGGTACCTAACTGCAATACTTTTACAACCTTGAATAAATGAGATTTTCTTCTTTGTTGATGATTACAGGACAAAAAGGTGCCTCTGGAGAAAAGCTCTTTCATATATTTGTGTAGAACTCAACACAAGCTAGCTCACCCACTTGGGTGGTTACAAAGGAAATAAACCTGGGATTAGACCAAATTCCTCATAAAATTGCAAAGTACAGCTTGAAAGGGGCCCCTGGAAGTTACCTAGACCCGGATCCTACTCAGAACAGGACTGTCAGGATCAACAGATCAGTTCTGCTGCAGATTTATCCAGCCAGGCCTTGTAAAACCCTGAGGATGGGGACCTCAGGGTTTCAGTGCTGTACCACCCTCCTGGTGAAGAAAAAACTCCTCATGTCCAACCTTCCTGAATGTCCCTGGTGAATGTTGCTCTTTCTTATGTAATTTCACTTTCACCTACCTTGGCTTGCATTCAACTTAGGGCCTACCAAATCCCCAGTTCTTTTCCTGCAGGGCTTTTTTTTTTTCCCCTATTTTTTTTTTTTTTGGGTTGGAAGGGACCTTAAAGATTATCTAGTTTTATCCCCCTGCCATGGGCAGGGAACTTTCCATTAGACCAGGTTGTTCAAAGCCCCATCCAACCTGGCCTTGAACATTTCCAGGTTGCTTCAGTGAAACCAACTCGTTGATCTGAACATCCTGTCTCAAGAAGGGACCTGATCCAAAAGCCTGTCCTAGTCATCCTGTAAACAGTAGGTTATCAACAGGCAACTTGAAATTATTTGAGTAAGTCTTAAAGGGTTTCTTGTAATGAGGAAAAGGCCAATTTCCTGCTACAGTGGAGTATCTTCCTGCAGCAATCCATCTAACTTTCCTTGCTCTTGGTACATCCTGGAGAATTACAGCAGTCCAAGGAATATTGTGGGATAAGCCAGTTCTCATCTCTAGCCAAGTCTGGAAAGCAACCTGGAAGTTCAGTGAAATTAAGCTTCTTAGTCCCGTTCCCTTAATTATTGTCTTCATCACGTACAGCTTTAACACCTCATAAAAACACAGATTTAACTTAATGTTCACTGTAAGAAAGCAAAGGTCATTGCATAGCCACACCAAACTGTCTTTAACACTTCCCCGTTTCTGAAGATCCAAGCCACCAGCAATTCAGTTTAATTTATGCCCAGGCACAGCCTGGAGGGCTCCAAATAAATGTCATTAATGTAGTTGCCACGGAGGGCATGGCTGGCCTCCACGGGAAGCTTCACCCCTCGTCCTGCACCGACGCTCGCTGCTCGAATCTGCGGCTCTGATGGGAGAGCACTGTTAAAGATGGAAACCACAAGCTGTGCAGAAGTGAAACTCAGCATCACTGGCACATCCAGCCAAATGCCATCTGCCCCATGGGAGTGGAATCTGACAGCTCTGTGCATCTCGTCCCAGCCAGTCAGCTGATTGCTCAGGAAGCCGGGTTCCTGTGATGCTGGGTTAGGCACAGGCACAAAACGTGGATGAAGAGATAAGGAGGAGATGTCTTGGAGCACCAGCTGGCTGTAACCACGTGTCCAGGCTCATGTAAATTCCAGTGGCAGTTCTATTCAGCAAGCTCAGTTCTGCCTCTCTGGCAGAGAGCTATGTGAAGTGGTCAAACTGTGCTTGCAGGTAGCAGTATTAACACCAAGGTGTGTTACTATGGTTCCCTGATTATTTTTCTCAACAGAGAAGGGCTGTCGAAGCAGTTCTTATGCACAGCAGCTGCCTCGTGTCCCCTGCTGACCACACGTGGTCAAGATGTCCTGTCAAATGCCCCCTCCTCCCCCCACTGATGGCTGCAGTGGGACAGGGACAGGAGGCAGCTCCAGCTGCAGTCAGGAGGCACCAGGAGGAGTGAAAAGCAGGGAAACCTGGCCTGCAGTGTTTGTCCAGTTACACTCTCCTGCCAGATGCATTCATAAAGTGTCTTTTAAAGCATGGCACCTCACAGGGGTGTCCATGAAGCAACTCGTATCAATATCCAGATTTTCTTTGGGAGTGAGCTAAAACCTGACAAGTCTGAGTCCGTTAACAATGGAGAGATTAAAAAAAAGAAAGCTTTAAAATTGAGAGCTCCAACTCAGCCAGCCTGTATCTCTTTTCCCCCTCTATTACCTTAAGCACTCCAGTCCTAACTACCTTCACCTTCTCTAAGAGCTTAAAGAAGCACTGTCAGTTCTAGTCCCTTCCTCATGCAAACCTGAGGGTGAGACAATGTTTTTCAGGGCACAGATCACTCCTGTTTGGGACAGAGACCTGCAAAGGGGTGAACACCCTTCCTCTCCTCTCCCACTCAGATGTTCTTGTGATGTCAAAGCAATGCCTGAACAACAAGGGGAGGAAAACCCCAGAACTTTTGGGTTTAGCTATCCTTGATGAGAAAAGAGTAATCATGAAAGTTACCCAGAACAGCAAAATAAGCCAAAAATTATGAGCTCTTTCACATGTCCTCAGCAGCTAGTTAAAAAATTAATGGCTTTCTGCTTACACTGAGAAAAGTATTTGTTTAGAACTAACACAAACACTACAAGTCTAAATGTGAGCCCCATTTTCACCTCAGCTCTTTCTTTGAGAATTTCTGAGGGGCCAAACAGGCTCAATTTACATTAAGAGAAAAGTGTGAGTAAGGCACTGCACTGCACACTGCAAGAGTTGGTTGAAGAATCCATTTATGCACAGCTTTGAGCAGGAACCCACCCAAAATGAAGCTGCATTGAAACCTGGAACTCATTTGATGTAACTGTTGGGGAAACTGCACACACAGACAGATGTCCCAGAAAGATCATCTCTGAGAGAGGGAAAAGCCCAGCACAGATACCCAGAGCTGAGGCTGATTCACTTCATGCCAAAAGATGTTGCAACACAGTTGGTTTTCTTTTTTTTTTTTTTTTTTTGTTCCCTTCCTTTGAAATGTGAACAGCTTGGAATTAAGATACACCCTTCACGCTGCAGGACTCACCACATTTTTCCCCAACAGATAAGTAGCAAAGGTGTTTCTCTAAGTTTCCTCACTCAAGTCCTGAGATATGTTTCTCTTACCTGCACAGGGGCTCACTGCAAAGCCCACTCTCCTCTGGGCTCTGTCAAAGATGACATAGAATCCTTCCATGACTGTAGCACCAATGACCAGAGCGTTTGTGGAGGAGGAGATGCCGAATCTGTAGCACTGCAAATTATCTCCTATCACAAGGATGGGCTGAATATAAAGCTGTTAAAAAGGAAATTTAAAGAAATAAAAATAAATTTTAAAAAGGAAGCCAGAGTGTAAAAAGCAGCACCTCACAGCAGGTAAGATCAGACATTTTCCTTTTTATAGTTCAAGCACACAAATCCCACTGGCAATAGAGAATGGACAAGGGGCAAACAGATTTCTGTTTGTGATTTAAAACCAGTCAAAGCTTACAGGCAGAGCTCGTGGATTCTAAGATAAATTTGAACACAGTCAGTCACTACGTGCAGGTCAACAGGAAATTCTCAAGATTCTCACTTTTTACCATATTTTCCATAAGGGAAGGATGGCTGAGGAAGAACTTGGGATATCAACTCAAATTAGAGAATAATTTAGTTATTAAAAAAATTACTAGGATGGAGTTGATTCAGAGAGCATTCAGTGTCAGCTTCAAGGTTCTAGATCTTATAAATTCAAGTCACATTTTACCCCCTGCCTCCTCGGGGAAGATGAATGATTGCCAAGCTACATGATCAATACTGAAAAAGCTTATCATAAGGCTTCACTATATTTCAAGTTAAAATGTACTTAATAGGTTCATTCTTTCCTTTGCTCCTGCCTGTCCCTTGAGGTAAAAGAATGTATTAGTAATGTTGGAGAATACCAGCCTGTAGTGCAACTTACACTGGGAGGAGAAGACAAAGAAGAAAAACAAAAGTGGCACATTATATTCTAAAAGTCGGGATGGAATATTAATAAAAGATAAACCAAGCAAGTTACAGAAACTGGTGAAGAGCTCACAAAGGATCATTGCCAAGATTTTCATATTCAGAAGAAGTGCTCCAGCTCAAAATGCCTGGAGAAACAAATCAATTCCCTTCCCAAAACAAGAAGATCAAAATGAGCAGAGACATTCCGTATTGACATCTGATGTGGCCAAAGCTCATGAAAACAAAACAAAAAATTGCCTATTTTTCCTGACAAATTGAAAAAAAAAAAATCCCAACTAGATGGACTGCACTGAGAGGGAAATTGTGCTTTGTACTTTTCTTTTTTGCTTTTAGGTTTGACAAGTTTGTTATTTTCTCTATTTAAAAATTGATTTTTAAAATTTGATTAAAAAAGGTTTCCCTGACATGCAATAAGCCAGTCCCCTATTAATGCTAAAAATAGCTCGTATTTTTTAAGAGCTTTATAATGTGCTTTACAATAGTAAAAATAAATGCACAGATGAATAAACAAAGAAGGTTGAGACCTGTGGTAGGATAGAGATCCGAAACGACCTACTGGAGTTTTCATTCCTCAGGTAAATAGAGATTTTAGGAAATAAGGACCAGGGTTTTTCCAGTCTGTCCCAGCATGCAAGCTGTGAACCAGTCCAGAAACCAGAAGAGAATTCTTGTATCTGTAAAACAAACCAAGCAAACAAAATTATACCTACAGATTGCAGGCATTTTCATAGATTTTTGTAAATGATCACTGCCACGTGGATACTTCTTTCACTCCCATGGAGAAATTCAAGCATGAACACAAATCTCAGCTGCTTCTTTAAGGACCAAAGCAAAACCCCAAACCCCCAGCACTCAAAGTGAGGTGTGTCATAACCCACCGTGACTTGGAGAAAGGGGAAGTGGCAAAAGCCTCTCCCTTCCCCCTCTGTTTGTGTTTCACTATTCCACTGCTGCAGAGAACGTGTGGTGCCACAGAGCCAAAGCAGCAGTGGGATTCCACTGCCTTCCTCGCCCCTCTCTGCCCAAACACCAGTGTTTTGAAGCCATTTTATAAAATACACAAACCACAATACAAACGTGAACATATAACGAGGTCACCCCCACTCCTCACACACACCTTACTCAGCTTCAGAGTTTTGAAGCCAAGGGTTAGGCCAAAAATCTCCCGGCCTCTAAGGGAATCAAGGTTTGCTGGAATGGAAAGAAACACATCCCTCTGTCTCTTTTGCTGCCCTGTGACTCCCTCCCAGTACAACCTGACATGCTTTTGAAATAAAATTGATTAACAGCACTTAATATACCCATGGAACTAACAAAACAAAAAGCAAACCCCTACAGAGCTTGTTTGGCGAAGACAAACATCTTGCTTAATGTTCCTGCTCCCTGAAGCTGACCTGCTGCCAGACCTGAGCAAAAACCTTCCTTGTTTCACTGCATTACTTTGGCTGGTTCTTGTTCCCCCACGAAGCAGCATTCAAGGGAAGAGCTGGAGCTGGGGCTGCACAGCCAAAGCCTCCCAGCTGGGTGAGGAAAGAGATGGAATCCAGCCTCTGCACTCTCCTCATTTGTATTTATCTGTGACATCGATTATTCTGTAAGCATCAGCCCATCCATTAATTTATGGCATTTTACAGGTGACAGGCACTCACCCCTCACCACACACCTGCCTACAAAGTGTTTGTTAGGGCTGCACAGACACTTCTTCATATTTCCAAGAGCTCTGCTCTGTTCTTGGACCAACAGGCACAGACTCCCGTGGACAAGGAGATTTACCACCACAAACAGGCCTTTTACCCTTAACTCTCAGGACATGCTCAAGTGCATCCCTTGGCAAGGGGCAGAACAACTCTTCCCTCACAGCTAAGTCCCAGGCCAGCCCTGCTGAGAAATACAGTTCTTCTCTGTTTCCAGTTTGTCTTGAAAAGCAGATCTGAGAAAAACTGCAAGACACCACCCAGATGGGTCAGGCAAAACCTCTGAAGTGCTCTGTTTTAAGTGCCTGCTTTAATTGCCCAGAAAGACTGATTAATGCACTGCACTTCTTTCCCTTCTTCTGCACGCTGCAGCAATGCACTGGGGAGATGGTGAGTGCATGATACCCAAAAGTCTATTAAAATAAAGGTTTTAGGATTATTTAAGCCTTCCTTTGTTAAACTTTTTAACTTAGCATTGTGTTAATGCTGTCTTGGCTTCAGCTCAGTGAGGTGTGGTAGGTGCCTGGCTCTTCTCTGCCCATCTCCCAAAATCACCACCCTGCAACACCAATCTACATCTTAACAGCTGCTCCCTAAAAGACTTCAGTCCACATAAGTAAGGTTTAAAAAGCCATCTGCAGCACTGAGGAGTGTAGAGCTCACAGCCTTGTTTTTTAACGGAGCTGAATAAAGGGATGTGTCACACACAGTTAACCCACAGTACCTGAGGGGGGAATAACTCCTGCCTGGGATGCTCATAACAAGCTATGAGGAGCAGGAACTTGTTAACCTGGCTCACCTGTGGTCAGAAAAGTCTGTCTGACTACAGCAGATGGTATTTCTTCCAGTGGTACATCTCCTGCCAGAAGTACAGAGCCACAGTACAATTGCTGAAAATAACCATTTTCCTGACATTGCTCCTACACAGCTGGAATCCCATCCTTGCCCCCTGTAACTAGTTTCTTATTAGGCAGGCTATCACCTTTGTTTAGAGCTGTCAAAGTAAATTTTGGGGCGTGTGGAGGGAAAGGGGTACAGCAGAAAGGTCCTTAGCATTAAAAAGAACTCTGAAAAAAAGCTACATTATGCATTTTTAACAGGAAGAGAAAATAACCATTAAGCAGAGTGAATGTTTCCCCTCTAACACCTTATTGATCTGTCCACTATTTCCTTGTCAGGTGGAAGGCCCCAGTTCAAATGTCCTGACCAACATCAGAGAGGACTGTGGACCACTGTGACCCAAGTGTAATTCTTACTGCTAATTCTACTATTCTACTAATAAATATCATTCATTAGGATTATTCACATCAATAAAGCTGCTTTTGATCTTCACTATTGAATTATTTATGTTCAAAAGCATCTTTCTTTGGAAACAGAGTGGGCTTTAGAAGTAGGGCATGGGGATGGTGGAGTTCTCTGTATGTAGAGTGGCTGAAGCAGCATTTTCTGGTTAGTAAAAACTATCCATAAATTTTGTCATAATATCGAATTTATTCATAAATTTCCCTCCTGGGGAAAATTCTTTCCCAGGAGGATTCCTTACCCACAGGGTGACATTGAAAGAGATCTTGGTGTGGCTTCTTTCAGTTCCACCCCCACGGACTGAAATTGTTCCAGTCAATACTTAAGGGTTGTGCAAAGAGAAGAACTTGTACCTGGTACATTTATTTCAGATACTGGACATCTGCAGGCAGAGAAGAACACTTCATGCCAAATCTCTGCTCTCAATCAAGTAGGGAAAAGGATCTCAGTCTTGAATTGTCAGCACATAGGCAAATGCTCTGTCTTTGGGGCAGCTGCTTACTGTGTTTCCTGTGATTCGCATCAGCAACCACTGTCTGACTGTGAATCCATGACAAAAATACCAAGTTTGTTCACACTGAAATAGCTGGTATTTATTCCTCCTCTTGAACCTTCTTGGTGCCGTTCCTTGTATTGAACAAAAATTTATGAATAGTTTTTATTAACCAGAAAATGCTGCTTCAGCCACTCTACATACAGAGAACTCCACCATCCCCATGCCCTACTTCTAAAGCCCACTCTGTTTCCAAAGAAAGATGCTTTTGAACATAAATAATTCAATAATGAAGGTCAAAAGCAGCTTTATTGATATGAATAATCCTAATGAATGGCATTTATTCTAGACAGCAGTAAGAATTACACTGGGAAAGGAACTGCTTGCAGCAGCAGGTTCTCCTACTTTATAAACACTCTGTTTTGAATGAAAAGATTCATTTTTGCACTCTTAATACTTTGAATCAGAGTTGCAGGGATTATGTCCTGTATTTCTGAAATGCTTAGAATAAAATACTCCATCTCTGCCCTATTTCTGATGCATTTCCATACACACACTTCTTGTCTGCACTTGGCCCCCCCTTTTCCCTCCTCCCTTTTTTTTTTGGTTTTTTTTCACCTCTTCCTTTCCATCAAAGGCCATCAGTCACTTCTGCCTTATTAACAGGGCCAGACCAGGGAAGATTCTGCTCCCCTCAGGTGAAAAACCCACAACTTGCGAGGCAGGCAGCAGGAATGACACTCCTTTCAAAGACCCTGTGATCCTTCCAGAGGAATTTCACATTTCTGAGCAGGTTTCATGGCGTTATCTTACCAGGGACGTGCGAGCTATTGCCTGCACCACGGCACTGAAGACTTTCTCAGGCAGTCGAAGGAGAGTGGTTCCACTGTCTACTATGGCTTTATCAGCATTGTACTGGGCAGGAGAGAAGAGAAGAAAAAAAAAAAGGAGAGAAGTTGCACGGTGTAGTTACTGTAATGCACATCCCACTGTCTCCTAAGCAGAACAAAGCTGCTCCTTTCTGGCAGCTGCCTTCCCAGAACTGCATGTCACACTTGTCAGCAGCTCTCTCCAGCTGACAGCTTCAATTCCAATGAAATCTGAGAGCAAAAAAAAGCAAGATACCATCAGCCCAGACACAAGAGTGGGTTTATCTGCACCGGTCAGGAAATTACTGTGTCACCACAGCTGGTGCAAATGGTCACACTGCTGTAAAAAAGTGAACTCTGGCCCCTCTCAGACGGGGCAAAAGCACTTTAATATTCAGCAGAGAGGTGCTGAACATCCTGATGCAGCTTCCTGAATCAGGGCTCTACTAGCATGGGTACAACTCCAGTTTAAACACAGCATCCTGTTTTAATGGCTGGCATGTCTAATATTAGAATAGTCAGGAAAAAATCAGGCCTTATTACAGGTCTGTAGTGGCTGAAGAGCACAAACGCTACACCTTTATCCCTTGACTGCTGAAAACCACTAAAACACAAAAAGAAGCAAGTAACTTGAAATTTCAGTCTTGTTGCCTTAAAATCTGCACACCACCCTTCCCCCAAGCAAACAGTGCTTTTATTATTAGAACTTCAACCCTCAAATTCCTCAAATTAAGAGACTTCAGCCAACTTCAGATACAGTACATGAAATACAATCTTTTTAAAGGGTAAATCCTTTTTTCATGAACTCTTTAAAAACTATGATTAATTGTGGGGAGAAAAAAAAAAGGCAAGCAGCAGTGGCAGCTATTTGCATTAACTACTTTTGCTGCCAGCTTAGGCAGCAGGATTAATATAACTGAACTGTGACATGTTTATGGCACAATCATAAGACACAGGATGATATACAGCCTAAGCTACTTATGAAGAGGTCAAACAGCAAGTGAATTTAAAACACACTGATTTAGATGTTATCAAGTCACATGGAGTCCCTTTAGTGCCATGGCAAAAATAAAACCCACCCAAAAAGTAAGAAAAAGTAATTCTGGCAGTTATTTCTACATTTCTTTTTGAAAGAGCTGCTGTAGGGCTGCCATACAGAGCTGGCAGAAAAGCAAACAGGAAACCATTTATTACATACACGGAAATACTTCTAAAGAGTGGAGAGAAATACCAAGGCATTTTGAAGTCTATTTTAACAGATTTGTACCACAAAATACACAATCACTGGCATCCTGGAATGCCACCCTCGGGAAAAAGTAGTTAAGAGGGTCGACCATTAACATAAAACTGTGCAAAGATCTGGGAGTAGCAGGATTGCTCACACTGGGGCTGAGCACCTGGCTTTGCCTTCTTGGCTTTCCTGGTTGATATTTACCAGTGCAAAGTGCACTTCTGGCAGCTCAGGACTTCTCCCAGCCCTGGCTGCCAGGCTCAGGGCCACAGCTCTGGTGTAGCTCTGGACAGATTCCCAGCATTGAAGCAAGGGGACAACTTTTCCCTGGCAAGGAAAGGAGGAGTCCCTGGTGAAGGCTGCAAAAAAATGTTCCATTTCCTAGAAAACAACTGAGAGGAGACAACAACACATCTCCTCATCCTAGAGTGAATCATGCATCCTCTGCAAGCTCCTAAGCAGCCAAAATTTAATTGTACTACTCCCATTTTACTGCTCTTCCTCTGAATTTCTGTGAGAAGGTCTCCTTTGATCCAGGAAGGTTTGATCCTTCTGCACCAGTGAAAGCAACCCCTGGCTCACAAGAGAGCAACAATTACAGGAAACTTTCCTAATGTAGCACTAAATTTTTCAGTGAGTTGTTTTCTGGCAACAGCATGTATTAAACCACTGAAGGTCTCCTCTTCAAAAACATGTTGACTGTTTTTTAAGGCAAGAAAGAAAAGCAAACATTTGTTTTAAAGGACCAGTGGTTTTGCTTTCCTAACAGCACGAGAGGCATTTAAATAGACCTTGTTTTGCTTATTGAGTTGAAAGATGCTGCGACTAATTTTAAATAATTGATATGGCAATATGATTTCAATATTTTGCATGGAAATATAATATTTATGCACATGTAATATGGTAATCATAAATTTCACTTAATTTATATGAACTAGACAAACTTTAAACTTATCACGTCCCATTGATCTCCAACTAAGAGCAGGAGCGTAAAATGAAATTAGGATGTCTAAAGAAATTGGGGCATAAAAATTACAGGACCAAAATCAAAACATGAATAGCAACAAGCAATAGTAAGAAAGAGATAAAACACACACTTACACAAATATCCTCCACAAAAAAAAAAAAAAAAAAAAGAAGAAATGGCTTTGTAATAAAAACTGCAACGACACAGACTCGTTAGACTGATCCAGATACAGCAGAACATTATTCCTAAGAAAAACAGAAAGCTTATCCATCAGGAATAATAACTGCCAGCCACAGGAGATCAAAAGTTGATTGCAAAAATATAGAATCAAAAAGGAGGTGATGCCTTCAGAGGCCTCCTAGAAACAGAGACCAGACAGCAGTAAGGGAATAAAGGTGGGGATTTATTGGAAAGGCCTCCAAAGGTACCCCTGGGGAGCCAGAGGCTGCTGCCCAGATGGGCCCCGAGATGGACCCTGAGAGGCCACGAGTTCTTCCCACTTTGCTGGGTTTGGTTCATTTGCATCTCAGGGTTGATTCTCCAATGAAAGCTGCAGTTAATGATGGAATTGCCCTCAGCTTGCCCCCCTCAGAGGCTCTTTGGTTGATCCTTTTTGGGCCCAGTTTGGGCTGGGTGTCCTTGGAGAGCAGCCCTGGAGAGGCTTTGTTGTGTGTGCCCAGCACAGAGAGCAGCACTGAACAGGCTACAAGAACCTTCAGAATTATACACTGAGCAGTACAGGGTTTGAAAAATATAAAAGTTAAAACCCAATGTATCAGAGGCATAGGATGGGAAATTTTTGAAGCAACCCAGGATGACACCTGTGCACTGCCACCGTGACCTGTGAGCTTGGACAGATCTATAGGGCTCAATCCCAAACCTCCCATTTCCTTTGTTTGACCAGAATTGCTTTAATTTAATTCTCAGGAGACTACAACGCACATCTGCTTGCCAAGACAAAACTGACCAATTAGGGTTGGTTATTTTTTTTTTTCCTCAGCCAAACTTGCATTTTACAGAGACAGGAACACAGAAGGGCCAATACCTCTCTGCAGTCCAGCTCGAGGTTCTGTCCCCCGACCTCCAGTTTGAGAATTTCAACCTGGTAATACCACTCCTCTTTGATGGGTGTGTACCAGATATCCCCCGTGTACAGAGTTGGCTCAATTCCACCCAGGACCTAAGGGAGGGGAGGAAAGAAGTCACATATTTTAAAATCCAAGTACATGCAGAAAGGGCAATATTCAATTGTGATACCCAGGGGCATCAAAATGTTAATTTAGCGTTGTTTGTAAGGATTTTGCTGTCAAGTTCTCTGTCAATAATAGAGCAGAATGAAACATCTGGACATTAAACAAACTGTCCTTCAAACAGAATTCCCATACTGGGCCAAATTAGCAGCATCTTCACCTACAACCTCACACTGATTCTGCTGTGAAAACTCCACTGTTGAAAATCAAACCAGTGGTTAAATCTAGGCAGAGTATAAAAATGGGACAGAATATTGAACTTACATGTGAACAATTTGCTTTATCAGATAAGAAAAGCTTTGACACTGTCCAAGAACATTTCATTTTTTCTTACACACAAAATGGAATCCTATCCTGTCACTGCTATCACTGTTAGCTTCCATCAAAACCCAGGCTGAGGGTGGCTGGGAGCATTTGTGGACTCTCAGACTCTGAACTAAACACAGTCAAGTTCTCTCCTGGTCTTCAATTATATGAATAACATTTACAATATGTTAATTCTCTTCAAAATCAGTATTTGTGATCAGCTCCTGTGCTGAGATGCTTATTTCAGCATCACTTGGGAACAGTCATTCCATCTCCCAGTTCCAGATACATAATGGCCAATCCATAGTCCCACTACAGCTGATGGAAAGACTTTCCAGAGTAACAACAAGCAGGAGATCTGATCTACAGATTTTCCCCTTTAATATGCTGTTGACAAAAAAATAAAAGCCCCTTTTTTCCTCTCCCCCTTTTCACATCATGTAAAAAAAAAAAAAAAATTACTGTAGCATTTTGATGAGATTGAACAAATTTATCAGCTGAATAAGGGACTACTCAGTTTGAGAAATATAGCAGGATCTGCCCTGAGGAAACACCAAAACATTCATGTTTTCCTTTGTTAAAAGATGAAAAGTTTACTCAAACTTGAGAGAGAAAGAAAAGAATTGACAGTGAAAATAAATAACACACGAATTTTGCCTAAGGGCTTAGGTTTTCTTTAAAAAAAATAGAAAGCATATTTAAAATATGAAAATATATTTAAACACTAAATTTGGCAGAAGTAGGATAGTCAGAGAAAAGAGGGAGAGAGATGAACAAAGATACATCTTCCCTCTCCTATTGCCAGATACCCACAAGACTACCTCCGTTGGTACCACTTCCAGAAACAGGGAGTCCAGCACCACACATCTGCAGGGAGAAAATGTTGGGGATCTTTGCCTGCCTCACGAGGGAATCAAAGAATGTCTCCACAGAACTCGAAGGCTTGAAGGTGTTGAAAAACAAAACAAACAACAAACAAACAAAAATAATTACAGGGTTCATTAGAAAGTTTCTTTGCAGAAATCAGCAAATCATTCAAACAAGACTACTTTTCATGAGTAAATTGAATTTCTGACAACCAGCTGATGAAAGCTCTAGACATAGTAAGTCATTAAAGCCCCAGTATCTGTTATTTTTCTGTTTCTATTGTTTTTAAAAACCCTTTTACTCTTGACCACTGTCAGTGCTGCTGCCACCAAATCCCTAAAGCACAAGAGTAATTTTCAATTGCAGTTTTTAAACTCAAACACCAGTTTCAGGCAGAAACTCTCATCATTTCTGTTTGGAAGAAGCTTTGTGTTATTGGAACACTCAGATGTTAACCTGCCTTTCACACCTTCCCATAGTTAAAAAGCAGAATTTTCAAGTCAAGATTTTCAGTTTTTCAACACTACTAGATTCTACTGAACTTTGAATTCAGTGGCCCTTATTTCCTCTCTTTTTTTTTAAAGAACTCCATAACCAAGCACACTCTCTTCAGCTGCTTACTGGCCAACAGGTTCTTCCCTGCTCTGCAGGTCCTGCTTTCCTTTGCAGTCACTGGAGTGCTGCCACTTCCCTGTAATTCACATTTCTGTGCCCGAAGGTCTCATGATGGGTGTAGTGCTCTCAGCACACAAACCCAGAGCAGCCTCAGAAGCCAACAACCCTCAAGTCCTTGCAAGAAGGGAAGAACAAATGCCCTGAGTACTCTGTTTGTCCAAGCCAGAGCTTGAGAAGCAGCTCTTCTCTTCCTGCTGACAGTCCATGAAGTCAATAAATACAACGCTCACACAGCTCTGGAGTCATCAGGCAGAGTTGAATTGTTTGTTCTGTCTGGGTAGAACTCACTTTGGGATGTGAAGGTTGAAAATTTTAACTATGTAGTTTTCCAATCTGTGTTTTTCATTTTGGATTTTAAGGTTATGCATTTTGGACTTAAAATTGCAGGTTTTAATTGAATCTTCCACCTGAATTTCCTACATGCAGAGGAGCAGGATGTGCTTGGTTCTATGTTCCTGAAAACACTGTAGCTAATATTTGTTCTGAAATTATCCATCCACCTCAGCTTTTCCTGGATGAATGGAGAATCTCCTAGAATGGGATTTGCCTTGGACCAGTCTTGAGAAATGTCACCAGAGCTCCAACACCTCCCTCCACACAGATCCCAGCACCACACTCTGGTACTACAAGCTCTGTAAAAATGCATTCATTCCAGAGGAGCTAAAATCAGCATTTTCATCACCAGAAAAGCCCAAATCCTCACATGGGACTGTGGTACCATTGAAACCCAATTTATTCTTCCTGTAACAAAGACAGAAGATCCTTTGGAAAGAGTGGCTGGAAGGCTGGAGTCTAATGCTGACAGATCATCTGCTGGCTTTATTTTAACAGATTGCTATTTACTGTCCCTGTGAAGGACAACCAGTGGGGAAGGGATGCTTTACCTTGGCTAAGGCATCGTAGGCAAGACCAAGGATCCCGTGCCATTTAACCCCTGGCAGGAAGAAATTCTCTGACTCGAGGATGGTGGCAATGTTGATGGTGTAGCTGCCATAGAGCCCTTTGGGCATGGTAATGACATCTGTGCCCAGCACTCCAGTCCAGCTGCCTTGGCTGTACTTCACTGTGACTTCAATCCCTTCAGATCTGTACGTGCTTGACCTTTAAAAGGAAAGGATGCACTCATGCACGAGCTGTTCATTTACAATGCAAGACAACAGAATATATTCGAGCTCAATTTTGCCCAGAGAGGGAAAAAAAAAATTTAAGTATGTAAAATATATATTCATACTGTTTGTAAAAGCAGTAAAAAGCAGAAAATAAAAAACCCCAAAACTCAAGGCCCCATTTTTATCCAGAAGCCATCAATAACTCAAATCTTCACAATGTGCATTTAAAGAAAATAAATAATCTAAGGTATTATGTCACCTAGTGCAGTGTCCCTGACTCAGACTGGTCCATCACAACAGAAGCAACACTCTCTGAACTGGAGAAGGAATGCATTAAATGGCACTAGGAAATGAAAAGCTGCTGAATTCAAATCTAAAATTGAAATGCCAAGCTAACTAAATACCTGTAGACTAATACCTCATTAATACTCTTAAAAGGTCCATTTTGGGTAAATTGGAATATTATAGTGACTATCAGCAGTCAGACAGAGGGGTTTCCTAAATCTGCAGTTTGGCCTATCTGTGACCAAGTAAGTAGACTTGCATATTATTAAAAAAGATTTTTTTCTAGACCAGGGAAGCAAAGGAAAAGGAGCAAGTTAAGTATGGCAAGCAAAGGAAGGAACAGAACCCTGTTTAAAAGGCTTAACAAAAACATTAGTAAAAGCTTCAATAAATATTTCATTTTAAAGACCTGTAATCTGTTAGATTGTAATGATCTCCACCCACATGTCTATGAAGAGCTACAAAGTTTCTAGATCCCTTACAATTTATTTTGGAGCCACTCCTTGGCATACAGCTTCACCTTTTGAAGAAACAGGTGACCAGACTCAGTTCATCTGAACAGACTTTTCACAGCTTTTTGAAAAGAAAATTAAAGGGGGAAAAAAAAGCATAAAATAATTTTATAACACTACCTTTTTACTTGTGTGTAGAACAATAGAAAGCGCAAGTGGATTGTCACGTGCAGATACTCTGACCAATCCAGCTTTAATCTAAGAGCCACATGAAGTGGTTTCACAGCCCCTGAGCCTGAGCTTGCCAGCATGAATTTGGTGTGATTTTCATTATTATGAGGAACAACCTTCAGATGGCAACATGGACAAGTCCCATAATTCAAACACTTTATCCTAAGGGACACTTTGGCCATATGGATCATGCAAATGACTCCTCCTAGCTGAGGGACGGGAGGAAGTAATAAGAGGCCAGGTTCTAACCCTAAGCAGTTCTTGATACTCCCAAGACCTAACCCTTCAAGGGTTAACATCCAAGGCAGCAGAAACACATGAGATAATATTTAAAAATGCAGGAGTTCCAGAGACATTACCGGTATGTGATCATTTCCACTGCTACTGTGTAATCCTGCATTTGTATGACACTTACACAAAGGATCACCTCTGCTCAGGCAGGGCCTTCAGAACACCTCTGTGACACTGGCAGTACATTTTATAAATCAAAACAGAGTCTGAATAATTAGCACCATAAGGGAAACTGGGGGGCAGGAAATGAAAGGGAGAACACAAGGTTCTGCATGTAGAGAAATGTCTGGCTGGGCAGCAGAAGAGGAAACATCCGAAATCAGAGAGAAAATTGAGTGCTGGGAGAATAAAATCTGCAAATAGAAGCAGTGCATGACTAGAACAGCAGCAGCACACGGCTCTTCTTCCACAAGCAGGAAGAGCCTGATGGATTGAGCTGTGGACCAGGACACAGAAAGACTGGATTCATTTTCCAGCACAGCTGGTGACCTTCCTTGTGGAAAGGCAAGGCAAGTCCTTTCCTCACCATTTCTGCCTCAGCTTCCCCACCTGTAGAAAAGGATATGAAGACACTCATCTCATTTGTAAAGCTCACAAATGTCATATTGAAAAGACTTTATTACTGCCTTCAAGGAGTAAAACTGCTAACATGGGAAGGGATCTTGCATAATCCTTGTAGCAATAAATTACATTTTGTTCTGCAAAACCACTTCCTGCCCCATCCTCTTGCCTGTAATCAGCCACTCTGATTTTTTTCATCTTTCCACCTCACCGATCTAAAGGAAGAAAACTTTAGAGGTCAAAACTACAGACTTGTTGTAATTCATGGGCCGAGTATTTTAAAACAAACACACAGCGCAGAAAGGAAAATTATAAACAAGCTGTTTTGGCTGTTATGAGAAAAGAAGGAATTCACATCTTCCAGCAGGACAAAGTGTATCCTAGCCAGAGGCAAGGAATAAGGCCTCCTAGGTCATGGTGCTGTAGTGACCCTACTCCCTCCTCCCTCTCCTTCCCATTTATATCTTCTCTCCAAAGCAGCCACCAGCAACCTGGTCCTCAAACCTCAAAGTGATCTCAAGCCTCAGCTGAGCAATCCAGCAATTGGGTGATTTTCTCTTGCAGAGTTAATCCTCATTACCAGCAAAGAGCATGGGACAAAGCACAACCAAAATGTTATTTCTCATGTCATGAACCCTTTGCAGCGAGCTCAACACTGCAACAGCAAATCCACCACGTGCAGGAACCCTGCCGAACACCAACCTCACCAAACAACTTCAAGACAAAGCAAACATGAAAATACAGCAGAAATTACTGATTTCTAATCAAGAAGCCCCATCTAATCTGCAGGGTTCCCACAACTAGTTTATAATTCAGCCCAAACCACAGGCTGTACAGTGCACACAACCAACACCACAGGATCACACTGCAAAAGCAGCAGGATTTTTTTTGTTTGCTGGTATATAACTTATTGTATTACCTTGGTTTGTTGCCTGTATTTCTCTTACCTCCCTATCTCTTGGAAAGATCAACTCTTGAGTGGCTTGCTTTTGAACCTTCAGATGGCGAGGCAGTAGTACTCACACTGAAATAAAACTGAATACTGTTCCTGAACAGTGAAAGCCCTGAGCATGTCCTATTTACATACTGCTGCAGAGCCATCACTGATCACTTGGGTTCAAGTGTAAAAAACCCTTCATGTGTCTGTTTAAGTAGCACTTTTATTGTAAGTAGAGTACTCAACAAAACTATGTGTTATTTTGAACAGCGTGAGAAACAAACACTGTGATTTCTTTTCAGTTCAGGACAAATTAGGTCATTTTTCAAAACCTTTTACATTGTGGTGACTTGAAGAGTGCGATTATCACAGCAAACTCAAAACTTTTCACAGCAAAGGTTTGTCAGAGCCACTCAAAAGCCCAGGTTGTGAAAGAGTTCATGGTAAGCTTTGTACAGAAAGAGCCAGGCAATTAAACAGCAGGATTGTATCACAGAGATTATGTGATACACAACATCATTTAACAAGTTAG
Organism: Rhipidura dahli; assembly: GCA_013399225.1. Taxonomy (NCBI): domain Eukaryota; kingdom Metazoa; phylum Chordata; class Aves; order Passeriformes; family Rhipiduridae; genus Rhipidura; species Rhipidura dahli. The sequence goes on along the minus strand of VXAC01008722.1, from coordinate 436,569 downwards.
TTCTAGAACTGCTCCAGGAAGGCTCTTCCTGAAAAACACACTCTTCAGGTCCTTTGAAACAGAGATAATGCCTTTCCCATGCACCCCCCTCAATTTCAGTCAAAAAAGAAACATGCATTCAATTTCTGATTTTGATCATCTGAATAAAATTAAACTAAGAGTGTGGCATCAGGAAATTAAGACCCATCACTCTTCTCCAACACAACATGAATATTCTAATAAGCACACATCTATAACTCATAACCTATTAATTTAACAAATTACTAATCTTTCTTTCCCCTTGTCTTCAGCTTGCAGTTCAAGACGTCGGAAGCGCTCCATGACAATATAGGGAAAAACTGTGGGAGTGATTACCAGATGAGAGGAAACCTCTCTATCTAATCTTGAAGTGTTCCACCTAGGAAGGAAGAAAAGTGCCCACAGGTCGTTTTTCTCATTTACACATGGGCAAAGGTCGCTCTTGGGTAATTTTACAGATCCAGCTGATGTGCTATCAATGCCCCTGTTTACCATCTCTGCAAAATCATGACAACCAAGTGTGCTGGTTTGGGCTGGGGATAGAGTTAATTTTCTTCACAGCAGCTAGCACAGGCTGTGTTTTGGGTTTGTGCTGAAAACAGTGTTGAAATATAGAGATGTTTTTGTTATTGCTGAGCAGCTCTTGCACAGAGCTGAGGCCTTTTCTCCCTCTCACCCCACTCTACCCTTGCCAGGCTTGGTGTGCACGAGAATTTGGGAGCTGACACAGCCAGGACAGCTGACCCCAACTGACCTCAGGGATATCCCACACCATGGTGTCATGCTCAGCATACAGAGCTGGGGAAAGAAGGGGGAAGGGGGAGATGTTTGGGGTTATGTTGTTTGCCTTCCCAACTTCCTACTACATGAGTTGGAGCCCTGCTTGATGGCTCAACACCTGCCTGCCATGGGAAGTGGTGAACCAATTCCTGGTTTTCCTCTGCCTGTGCATACATCTTGGGCTTTACCTGTTGTCTTTATCTCAGCCCAAGAGTTTTACCACTTCTACACTTCTGATTCTCCCTCTGACCCCACTGCTGAGGGAGTGAGTGACTGGCTGCGTGGGGCAGAGCTGCCACTGGGGTTTAAATGACACCAGGGAAGGTGTTCTGACTGCTGGGAAAAGTCTGTCCTAGGGCCAGTCTCAAAAAGAGACAAGCAGCAGGGCCCAAGGGACTGGAGCTGACTGGGCTTCACCTCAGTTCAGAAAAAACTCTCCAAGAACAACGTCCTGGAATCTGTCTCCAAGCACCTGAAGGACAGTAATGCAGTCACATCACACCTGACCAATCTCACTGCCTTCCACAACAAGACTGGGTGCACAGAGGAGGAGAAAGGTGGCTGTAGCACATCTTGGGCTTCAGTCAGGCTTTGGACACCGCCTCCCATAGCATTCCCACGTGGAAGCTGAGGATGTGGGGCTGAACAAACCAGCCACTGTATGGGCTGAAGATGAGCTGCACCCCTGGCTCCAAAGGGTGGTGATCATTGACTCATGACAAGCAGAGAGCCCCAGGGGCTGTAAGAGAAGGAAAAACTTTCCCACAGCCTGGAGAAAAGGAGGCTCAGGAGAGACTCTCTCGCTCTTTATGACTCCCTGGCAGGAGGATGCAGCCAGGTGAGAGTCTCTTCTCCCAGCAACAGAGGACATAGCATCAAGCTGTGCTAGGGAGGTTCAGGGTCAACACCAGGAGGAATTTCTTCATGAGAAGGGTTGTTAAACACTGGAACAGGCTGCCCAGGAGGGTGGTGGGCTCATCCTCCCTGGAGGTGCCCAAGGAAGGCCTGGACGTGGCACTCAGTGCTCTGGGCTGGGTGACAGGTTGGACTCCATGATCTTGGAGGTCTTTTCCAACCTAAACCATTCTGTGACTCTGTGAATGTCTTCATCAACAACCCACATGAAGGACAGGCTGCACACTCAGATTTGAACAGGCTCTACATCAAAGGGATGCAGACTGCCATGCTGACTGCCAGAGTCATGAGTTACACTTTTTGAGGTTCAGGTTGGACAACAGGAAGTGTTTCCTCCCCAGGAGAGTGGGGCACAACACTGGAACACACACTGCCTGTTAGAGCATGGATTCTCAGAGGTTTACAGGACTTGGCTGGTGACAGCCCCGCCTCATTTAGGATATGTGCTAGGTGACCTACAGAGCTTTCTTGCAACCAGTGTTTTTAATACATCTACCTGATTTCACTGGGACCAGGATGCCTCCAAGATGGCATTTATTTAAATGTAGTTAAAATATTTAAAATGGAAGCAGCATGGTGTGCCCAGGAGTCTGCTGATATTTGTATCCTGAGCACACTGCAGGGCTCCATCAATGCAACCCAAACCAGAAACTGTTGCTGCAGTTGCTCTGGACTGTAATGACTTGATTTGGAATAATTTTACAAAGCCCTCTTAACTAACTCTTCAGGGCCTAGACTCCAAGGTTTCATTATCAACCTTGTATTAAAGTTCCCAAAACACAGTGTGCACAGAGAACACCAATCAGAGGCTGTAACCTTCACATGATTCCACAGCCTGTCCTTCTCCACACACAATCTCTGCTGCTGCTGTTTCTAATGGTTTATGTTTCTTAGGAGAGAGGCCTTGTCCTTCCAGTCTCAAAAACATCAATTAAGAGACAAGGGAGAAAAGAATGCTCATGCTTTTAATTCCTTCCAATTAAATTTTCTCTAGCCACTGCCTATGGAAGGGGACAGCTGGCTGGGCAAGGAAAACTCTGTAGTAGCACAGAAATAGCTATCAAGTGCCAATTCTGGATTTTCCAGACCCATATCATATCAGTGTGATGTGAAATATCTCTGTTAACATCTAAATGCATGACAGGAGGTGAAGCAACTCTAGTAATCAGTTTGGAAATGATGGATTTCCCTCCATTACCAGTGCATCTTATTGGAAAAAAGTGCAAAAGCCTGTGTTAAAACACATATGAGGTAGTGAGAAGGGTGATACTCCCCAGTTTCCCAGCCCTCTAAGCATTTTTATCCATATGCTTCAGCTAAAGATAGACACTGCATTTGGGGAAGTTTACCTGAAATAATTGAAACTAGAGAAAGGCAGAAAGGGAGGAATAAAAGAGGGAGAGTGATTCAGACAGACAAAGCTGTGCTTGGCTGTGATTAATGTCAGCTTATGCTAAACACAGCAAATTTAGTGCATAACAAACACCAGAACCACCAAGCTGTACTTTATAAATTACAAGATTCATGAGGGTCTGTCCAGATCACTGAGTGATTGAGGCCTATGGCCAAACTAAACAACAAATTAGGTTTTGACTAAGTAATTTTGCTTCTGGATGAAATGTCAAGTAACTGATACAATTACTGGGTTTTAATTTTTGTTTTCAAACAAAGGCAAAGCATATTGAAACTTTTAATTCCTTGCGAGTCTATTCAGGTAAGAAACTGGCTGAAATTGGTGTGATTTTGCAAATGATTTTTTTTACCTTCTCTTTTCTCTAGCCCTAATTAGTGCTGCTGATATTCAGCCAGAGCTCAGCTGCGCTGCCATCAGTGGGGCTGTTCATGGTGCCAGGCAGGATTTTGCATGAGGCAAGGCCAAAATTCCCACCAGGCAACCACCACCCACTCCCATGGGATGTCACAGGAGCCCCAGGAGCTGCCTTATCATCCTGCCTTGCATGGAGGAGCCAGAATCCAAAAGACCCCCTAATGTCCACCACAGGGAGCAGAACAGGTACTTACAGCTCAGGATTGAAGTAGGACGTGACATCAGGATCAGGCACACCTGCTACAGCAAAATTACTGCTCCCAGTGTCAACCAGAATATTTAACTGCCAAAAGAGAAGAAAGGAGAGGTGATTTGCATATCCAATTAAACAAACAAACAAAAAAAACCCCAAAAAAACCCCAAATCATTGCAGATTTTATCTAAACTCCCTTCAGTTTTAAAATCATGGTGAGCATTGCCCTGAGAAATAAATGGAGTGTCACTTTAGGGAAAGATACGCTGCTGCAGCCCCTCCAAAACAGCTGATAGTGCTGAAATGCTTTAAAATAGTCCTGTTCCTGGAAGGGGGAAAACCCGCCAGGCCCACATTTGCACAGCAGATGAATTCCTGATCATCTCAAATTTCTTTTTGGCCCAACCCATGAGTCTTGGCAACCTGTCCAGAAGACAGGCTGAATTATGGACTGCTTAAAGCACTGTTTGCCTTAGAGCTTATGAGAGTTCAAGGTAGGGGCTGAGTGCAGGTCTGGACAGAAATAAGCAGGAGTAGGAAGCTGCTCTGTGGCTTGGAAAACACAGGAGCAATGCCCAGTTCATCCCAAACAGCAGCAACCTTCCACAGCCTCCACCACCTTCAAAAATGAGGGTGGCACATTTACTAATACTGTGATTGAAAGGTGGCCTAAGAAGGGGCCACTTGTTTGGTTAATTGGGAGGGTCATTTAGGCTGAAAATTGCCACGTGGACAAAATGAGACACCTCCTTTCCCCATCTGGCTCAGGTAACCAGGCTGGTCCATCACAGCTGCACAATGGCAAAGCTTGAAGGAAGCTGCAGCCACGTGCAGGATCACTTCTTTCAGTGAGACCTGGAAACTGCATTAGATGCTGAGCCATTGAATGGTAGGTTTGAATCAGTCAGGGACTCTGCTGCTACCAAAAGAATGGTCACACTTCTCCCCTGCCCTTGGCTGGATGCTTCCCAGGGCTCCCTGGCATGGGCACAGGGCTGTGATGCAAATCTGAGCAGGTTCCTCATCTACAGGTACCCCAAAAAAAATATAGCAATCTGCCCTATCAGACAGCTACTCAAATGGAGATGGTAGGAGCAGATACCAGAAAAAGGCAACCATGCCTCCTTTGGTGACAACATGGTTTCAGATTGGCTTAAAACACCTGCTCCCCAGAAAAATATTCAGGAATTAAGAATTTTCCTGAAGGAGGGAATGAGACACGAAGATTTGGTTGCCCATGGCTTAAAGCCAGTTCAAACCAGCCTCTTTGGTTGTCCTTATCACTCCTTGAAATGTCATGTAGTTTGGGATCTAGAACGGGAAGGGGATGTGGGAAGGGCAAGAGAGAACGATCAGGGAAACAGGTTTGGTGTTGACAAAGGAAGTGGAGAAACAGGGCTGAGCTGAGAAATGAGTGTAAACACAAAGGAGGAGAAAGCATTTGAAGTTGTGCTGAATCCTTGTCCAACAAGACTGAGTGTAGACAAAAAGTGTCAGTCAACACTCAAAAACATCTTTGGTTTGCTCATGGAGGGCAAGGGAGGTGATGGTTACCCCTTGTTTTACCTCCTTGAAGTTTTATCACCTTAAGTACGGGAGTGAGGAACCCTGGAATTTAAACAAGAACACAAAATCAAGCAGTGTTTTCTGGGAATCTCTTCTCAACTGCACACACACCCTGTCATTGGTATTCCCAGCCCCAATCTTGCAGAAATTTTAAGACTAAAAAGAAACAAACCTACAACCTTAGCCGAGCACCTCGCTGCATCCCAGATTTAGATTAAGCAAAGACAATACATTAAAATTTATTTTGCACCCACATGAGCTAGACACAGACATCTAAAAACAAAAGGACATCCACAAGTTCACCTGGCTCCAGGAGCTGAGGCTTTAAAAGAAATAAGAACCTCTGAGACACTGCAATAAAATCCAAAGTTTGCTACATACTTCATTTCAATGATATCAAAAAACTAACATTTTTTTCAACTACCTAACAAAGTACAAACTATTCATTTCCACCCCCCTTCCCTGGCATAGAAACCATATGAAAAATAAATAACAAAGAGCAGCTACAATGTGTGCATCTATCAGGACCGACAAAATTTGCCTCAAAGGAGTGCTGCAGGGTTTAAATTAATTAGCCTTTCCTAGGTAGTCTGTGATGCTTGAGTAATGGGCACTATACATCAGCTGCATAAATACATGTAGGTGTTGCCTTAGACTCAGTGATATGAACACGGAGGAGGACTTGGGGAAAAAGAAAAAGACAAAGAGCCAAAACCAAACAAAACTCACAAAATATGACACATATGAAAGATATTTTACCCCCGCACCTTAAATGCAATGTTATCGTCACGGAATTCGCAAACCATCGGAGGAAGGAGCAAATTTACTGCCCACAAGACGGAGCAAAATTCCAAGATTTCCAGAAGAAAGTAGATATCCCCCACAAAGAAGGAGGGAAAAGCACAAAGCTGGCTAAACATACAAGCTCCAGCCCACTGGGACACAGCAGAGCTCACATGACAGATGCTATTGAGGCTGACATTCTCTAGCCACATGTTTGTGCATAATGAGATGCAGGCGGCCAGGGCAGACACTGATTTATTGTAGTCCTCACAATAGCGCCAGTGATTAGCAGCTCATTTTGGGGTGGGTATAACTTACTGAGTTCTCTTTCTCTCCTGGCTTCCCTTCGGGTCGGAATTTTCTTTAGTGCCTTCACGTCTCATTAAGAGCCGCTTTCATGTTGTCTGCACTGGAGCTGCTCCATTCCACGGAGCCTGCCGGGCTCACGGTGCTGCTGGGGCAGCTTCAGGCGAGCTCTGCAGAGTCACAAGGTGGCCACTGAAGGAGCCACCTTGGTCCAGGGCTGTCCTGTCGTGATCAGCCATGGAGAGCAGCCCTGCCAAGAAGGGCTTGGGGGTGCTGGATGCTGAGAGGTTGGACATGTCCTGGGAAATGTCAGCTTAAAGCTCAGAAACCAACTGTGTCCTGGGCTGATTCCACAGCAGGGTGGGCAGAGGAGAAGGGGGATTCTGCTCCTGTGCCCAGGTGAGAGCCCACCTGCAGAGCTGCCCCAGCCCTGGGGCCCAGCCCAGGGAGGACGTGGAGCTGCTGCAGAGAGGCCAGAGGAGGCAGCAGGATGAGCAGAGGGCTGGAGCAGCTCTGCTGGGAGGAAAGGCTGGGAGAGCTGGCATTGTTCAGCCTGCACAGGAGAAGCTTTGGGCTGAGCTCAGGGTGGCCTTGCAGGGCCTGAAGGAGCCAAAGGAAACCTGGAGAGAGCCAATTGCCAAGGGCTGGAGGGCCAGGAGCCAGGGAATGGCTTCAAACTGACAGAGTAGGTTTAGATTAGATATTAGAAAAAACTTCTTCCTCACAAGGGTGCTGAGGCCCTGGCACAGGGTGCCCAGAGCAGCTGGGGCTGCCCCTGGATCCCTGGCAGTGCCCAAGGCCAGGTTGGACATTGGGGTTTGGAGCAGCCTGGAACAGTGGAAGGTGCCCTTGTCATGGCAGGAGGGTTGGAATTAGATGATATCTAACTTCCCTTCCAACCCAAACCATTCTGTGATCTGTGATTCTGTGATCTCCACAGGACAGCCCTGCCCTCTCCCAGAACATGAAGCCAAACACAATCTGTGCTCACCCCCCAGCTGCTGCCTGGCTCACAAAAAAACCCTGAATTCCATGGCACCTCAGCCTGATTCCCTGAGCGATCCACTGTGACAGCTGGAGGGTGCCCACACCTCTCTGTTCCTTCACCATTCTCCCACAGGGACAGAGGACCCTGATGCCGAGGCAGCCCTGCAGTGGTGGCACAGTCGGTGTGATGCCTTCAGAGGCCTCCCAGAGACACAGACTAGACAGGAGTAAAGGGAATAAAGGTGGGGATTTCTTGGAAAGGCCTCCAAAGGTACCCCTGGGGAGCCAGAGGTGCTGCCCAGATGGGCCCCGAGATGGACCCTGAGAGGCCACGAGTTCTTCCCACTTTTCTTGCCTATTGATGTGTTATCTTTTTTTCATTCAGCAAAGCTTTGGCACTCTGTGCTTCAGGCACCTGCCCTGGTACAGCAGGTGATGTCAATATGACGACATCCACACTAGACTGGTTATTATTCACGCCTCATTTAACTGCCTGGCATAAAACAATTTGCAGTTATCCACCATGCGTTCAGAAAGTGACTTCCTTCACATTTTCAAGGGAAAGTGAGAGCAGCAATCATTCATTTTTTGCTGCATAGAGGTTCTTCGTATCCCTTAGCTGGGACAGAAGTTGCCTCTGTTCTCATACACACCCTGCTCAGACTCTGTAGAAGTTTCTATTCCCTGTTTTAGTTCGAGGCTGGGAGGTTTTGGTAACTTCCAGAGAAATATTCAAACCAAACTCCAGAGGCTGAAAGTGCAAAATGCATTTCTTTGAAGCAGCTGTCTGCATGATTTAGCATCCACAGCCTTTTCCAGGTGTGGAATCCTAGGGCTTCCATGCAAACCTGTTGCTTTTGATGTGATTCCCTGGGTCACCCACACTGAGCTAGGGATCCTCTTCATCCCCACTAAGAGAGTGGTCTGTAGAAAAATCCACTGTATTTTTTTTTTCAAGTTCTTAAGTCTCATCAATCCTTTTAGGTCAAGCAACAAAGTTCCACCACTGTTTCTATAACTACTCAAAAGGAGGTTGTAGTGAGTTCTCCCAGGCAAAAAGTGACAGCATGAGGGGGAATGGCCTCAAGCTGCACCAGGGGAGGTTTAGACTGGATATTAGGGAAAAATTGTTAGGGAAAAATTCAGAAATTGTTGTAAAGCACAGGACTAGACTGACCAGGGAAGAGGCAGAGTCGTCATCCCTGGAAGTGTTCAAAAAACATGTGGATGTGGCACTTGAGAACATGGCTTATTGGTGAACATGGAGGTGGTACTGGGTTGACGGCTGGACTGAAAGGTCTTTCCCAGCCTTAACTATTCCATGATTCTGTAAAGAAACCAGATTGCAAAAATGTATTTGGATCTTCATTCCTGCTTCAGCTGCAGCATAGACAGTAGGAAGAAAAATAAAAAAAGGAATAGTATTTGCACAGATAGGGTCATAAATATAATAAACAATCTCATTCAGCCTTACATTTACTCTGGGATTCAGACAAAACCTTAATGGTAATTGATAAGTTTCCTTCACAAGGCAGCAGAGCAAAGAATCTGTAATAATTCATAGAATCAATGAATGGTTTGGGTTGGAAAGGACCACAGAAATCATCCACTCCCACCCCCTGCCACGAGCAGGGACACCTTCCACTATCCCAGGTTGCTCCAAGCCCCATCCAGCCTGGCCTTGGACACTTCAGGGATCCAGGGGCAGCCACAGGGTCTCAGGGCAACCTGTGCCAGGGCCTCTCCATCATCCTCAAGGATGATTTTTTTTCTAATACCTAATCTAAACCTACTCTCTTGTAGCAGTGATATCTCTTTTCATGAGAAAAACTACAAGCCATCATGCCCTCCTCTGGGATTTTAACTCAACCCAAGGGTGCCCCTTTCTTTTCCCTTTTCTCTTGTCCTCAGTAAAGAGCAGCCATTCCACATCAGTAACATTCATGTGCCACTCAGAATCTTGTCCAGCTGTGCTTTCACAATTTCTCCCAAAGCGCACACTTAAAATAGGGCTTGTAATTCTACTCTGCTTGCTGGAGCATGTCACACAGTGAACTATGACAAAGTAAAAAAGTTTTTATCCCCATGTAGAGACCAGAAATAGGAATCATCCCATTACCTGCTCAGGAGCTGTTACCACTCATCACAATGTACTGGCTTAGTAGAAGTCCACCCCATCTCACCCCTGAGCTTGTATCATCTCTTAACTCTCTTATTTTGTCCCACACCTAATAAACCCTCCAGAAAATAGTCTGCTAGACAGTACTTAAAAAAAAAAAAAAAATTCAAAGAAATGCTGTTTCTTGTTAGGGATTAGCAGTTAGAAATCATTTGGGTAACAGCTCTTCTTTTTCAAGCTGGTTAATAGATAGGAAAATTAGTTGGCAATTTAAATGCTGCCCCATTTAACACAACGATTCCTAATTACATTATCAGCCCATCTGGCAAGAATTGCTTACAACCATCACACAAAAAAGAAAACACCAGTAACTCTGTGCTGTGTTTGCCCACAGTTATTATGTGTTATTATTGGCACTGACTGTCAGTCAGGTTATTTCAGCAATTTGTTTCTACAAATTAGTAATGTTACAATATGCAGTGGCTTTTTAAGCACAGACACACTGTATGGGTTTTTTTCCCTTCTGTGTTACTTAAGAGTTAGCATTTACTGACTACTTTCTAAAAAAAAAAAAAATCAGAAGGCTAGGCTTTAATATAGATTCTTCATCTGTTCCCCTAAAGATGCAGAAATAAAAGCAATTTAAAAGATGAGTTAGAGAAATCTTTGGAAGCATTTATAGATGTAGAGGACTGCAAAGTCAGACATAAAACTTGAAAATCCTCCACAGAAACACATTTCTGCTTGCAGAGTAACATGTACTTTGTTTAAAAGGTAAGACTGAAAATAAAAATAGGTAATTTTGTTGGACTGTCACACTGTCCATGAACATGGGGGCAGGGGTGGACTCTCCCATTGCTCACTGCTCACAAGCTTTCCCTGCATGGGAGGAACATCTCAGCCCAAAGCCAAATGAGCCTCTGCAGCTTGGATGGAATCATACTTCACCTTGGAGGAGGAGGAGGAAGGGCACAGACCCACATTTTACACCAAGTCCAGGAGGAGAAGCATTTCCAGTCTTGCCCTGAGTGACGTCACCTCACCAGACAAAACAGACCTATCTGCTCCTACCTCCAAAAAAAACCCCTCCCGTGGTCATAAGAAGGGTTCACCCATGCAGCCAAGATAAGAGAGGCATTGTGAGGAAGGAAAAAAAAAAAAAAAAGAATGGAGATTAATTTTCTAATGGTGTTTGTTCAGCAGGTGGTGCCCACATTTCACTGCAGCTCCGGGGATGCAAAGGAAGGTGATTTATTGCTGCGTGAAAACGTGGGCAAACCAGAAGGTCAAGTTTATCACCAAAGATAATTCCTGCTTTCACAACAGCAGGAATTTTGTCACAGAAACCGTGCTGTGTTTGTAGTCTGGGGAGTTAACAGGAGAAGAACAAGTGGCAGCAGCAGGCCAAGCTCTCCAGAGGGTGTTTGGCCTTTGCTGCCATTCCCCTCACTCCATTCCCAACTAGGATTTACATTTGCTGCTTTTACATTTGGTACCTTCACATTTTACCACCTTCACATTCACTCTCTTCCCCAGACACTCTTAACATCTATTCCCAGACACTCTCACACCCTCACTGGGCCCCACAGAAGACCAAGACTTTTTTCCCCTCAATCTCTTCACAATCTTCACTGCTAGACTGGGAGGAATACTTTTTTTTTCCCCCTGCCAGAAAAGCAATAATCTCTTTCTTTGCCAGAAGATTACAAAGTACTATCTGGATTAGCCAATCTATCTGTGCTTAAGAGCACTGCATGCTTCTGTAGTGGAGATTTGTATAAAAAACACAAATGCTAAAATGACAGATTGCTCTGAAGTATAAACTTGCTAAACTAAATTGTGAGTTGAAATATGAGCATCTGACTGCGGGACTGATGAATAGTCATTTTGAAGAAAAATATTACAGGAAGTGCTTTATATATATTATCATTTTGACAATAAGGGAAGGCTATTATGGTTTAAAGACAAAAAAACCAGTCAGCCAATCAATCCTGGTAACAAAACAAAATATCTATTCTTCATTTCTACGCTCTCCTTCCTGCCAATGCCCTCGGTTTCCTAAACATTAGCATTCTTTCTGCACATGCCATCTCATGTGCTATCTTATTTTTCAGGCTGAAATTTATTTGCTGTGTCTAGATTTATCATACAACACATCCATCCTATTCATGCTATATGAACATGCTTTGCTGTTGAACATGAGCCATTACTTGCTTATCTTAGAGCTGTGTGAATCGTAGCAATTTTGTCTCATTGCCTTTTCAGAAAAGATTAACCTTTTTTTTCTCTTTTTTATATTTTTTCCCCCCAGATACAAGTCTCTCTCCCACCTCACAACCTAGAGCAGACAAAACCAGGTGTGTGAAGCAATCCTGTGCTTCACATAAACCAGCTGCAGCTGAAGTTCTGCTCTAGGCACTGGGTTTTGAGTAAAATCTGGACTAATTAGAGAATAACAAACATAATCTAGAGGTCTAGAAAAAAAAATCACCTGTAAATAAGCACTGACAGGCCTTAAATGGCTTGAGAAGACTAAGGGAAAAGTGGTAGTCTTTTAACAGATGTAGGGGTGCCACAGAGACCCTGAGGGAGCCAAACCTTTCAGAAGGAAGGGGTTGCCTGGAAGCCAAGAGGTGCCTTCATCAGCCTTCCCCAGGGTAGCCACCAACACTTAACCCCAAGCAGAGTTAGTGCTTACTGAGAGTAATAGGTTCCTTGAGGGCTCCCAAATCTGAGTGAGGAAAATCTGTAAATTCGCTGTACTTACACCACACACGTTCTTGACTGGGAAGATAATGAGTGCCTAGATAAATAAAGGATTTAAAAAACCCCCACAAACACTCTGAAATTCAAGAATGAATGCATGAGACATCAGCCACTTGCACTTAAGTGCACACAGAGCTCTTGTTAAAATCCAAAAGCCTGTTTCCACCTGTTAGTAGGTGTAAAGGAACTAAATTAATCAATTTCCTGGTAATTACAGCACAGCACTGATGAGACAGGGAGGCTGTAAGCCGAATGCCACAGGGAGCAACTCTCACATTTAACTGCAAGCCTCACGAGGAACCCCAGTGCCCACGCAGCCTTGGCTTAGAGACGGGCTATGTCTGAGCTCTGCGCCGGGTCCTAAATTAGCAAGAGCCTCACCCAGAGCTCACCCCTCCCTCCCTGGAGAACAGGGTGACTTAAGGTGCAGGAGAGACAGCTACTAATTCAATAATTCCAGAGCTAGAAAGAGACCAGCTCTTGGAGATGTGCTTCTGAATGGCATCACCCATTTCACAGTCTCCTTCTCAGCATAAAACTTTGTCACTGGGAAACCCCAGAGTGTAACCACCACCCCAGGGTGTCACCACCAAAGCAGCCCTGCTGGGCACTGTCCAGCAGGATCTTGAGCTCTTTGGGACAATGCCCAGCTGATGCTTTAAGAGGCCTCCTAGAAACAGAGACCAGCCAGGAGTAAAGGGAATAAAGGTGGGGATTTCTTGGAAAGGCCTCCAAAGGTACCCCTGGGGAGCCAGAGGTGCTGCCCAGATGGGCCCCGAGATGGACCCTGAGAGGCCACGAGTTCTTCCCACTTTTCTGGCTTTGGTTCATTTGCATCTCAGGGTTGATTCTCCAATGAAAGCTGCAGTTAATGATGGAATTGCCCTCAGCTTGCCCCCCTCAGAGGCTCTTTGGTTGATCCTTTTTGGGCCCAGTTTGGGCTGGGTGTCCTTGGAGAGCAGCCCCGGAGAGGCTTTGTTGTGTGTGCCCAGCACAGAGAGCAGCACTGAACAGGGACCAGGCAACTCCAGAGTTACACACTGGGCACTGCAGGGCTTGGAAAATAGAAAAGTTAAAACCTAAGGCATCACAGCCACATCAGATGGAGCTCAGGGTGCTGTAGGAGGACATGAGGAGAGGGAGAGCTTCCAGCTGCACAGCAAACACAGCACTGTCTGAGGTTAAATATTTGCTGCGGCTGTTCTGTTCACCAGCACTGCTCAGGGCATGCTCCTTCTAAAAAAGCATAATCATGTCAAAGAATTTCAGAGGTTGGGCTTTTTTAAAGGAGTAA
>VXAC01008722.1:379409-422985 GCA_013399225.1 Rhipidura dahli | reverse complement strand
AAAAAAAAAAAAAAAAAGAGAAATTATGCTAAGACATTATGTTTCAGAATACAATATTAAGGAGGGCTTTTTGCTGTGGTTTTTTTTCTAATTTTTTTTTTAGTTAAGGAAATGAAATCAGTAAGCCTACATGAATGTCTTATACCCAGTGAATGATTACAGTTAGAAGCTGCAGACAGTTCAGATTTTCAATTTTCCAAGGCTTTTGCTCTCCAAAATTAGCTTCCAATTTATTTTGTCAGGTCATTCTTTTCTTTCCCTCTATCGCTCATTAGACTCAGAGAAACTGCTGTCAAATTAAAAAAAGAAAAAACAAAACCAAAAAGGCATTTTTAACTCTTCCTCTCTACCTAGCTTCAGATGTCCTACACTACAAAAAAAAAAAAAAAAAGGAAAGTAAAAAGACAAAAAAAAAAGCTTGTTTTGAAACTAAATCAACAACTCTCCACTCCCACTGCAGTAAGACCAAAACAGCTTTACACATATGTACAGAGCCAAGGCATGCCAGGCAAACTCAAGAAGGCTTGAAGTGACTAATCTTTAAATCTTCCTCACCCTGTAGGTAAGTCACTGCCCATGTTTACTGTGCCAGCTGGAAATTACAAAACTAATCAAGGGAATAAAGCCCATTCTTGATATTTTTGAGCTTAGGCTAGCAGGCATCCCTAGCCTCATGAGCACTGCTATTTTTTTGGTAATCTCCCTTTTGCCAAAGACACCACAGGTCCTTTTGTCCTTCAGCAGCAAGCAGAAACCCTTCAGGAGAAGTTCAGTCTCATTCCTTCATTTCTACTTCTATTTAAAGGTGGTCCCTCACGCCAAAGATCTAAACTTCAAATGCAAATTTAAGTAAGATCTTGGCTTTCAAACTGCACTGGAGATGTGAAACCAAGTGTCAAAGCTGTTCCTTCAATATTTAAGAAGGTGGTTTTTGTTTTGTTTTTGAGAGGTACTATTTACAAGAACATGGGGAATGGCTTCAAACTAACAGAGAGTAGAGTCAGATGGGATATTAGGGAAAACTTCTTCCCTGTGAGGGTGGTGAGGCCCTGGCACAGGTTGCCCAGAGATGTTTTGGATGCTGTGTCCCTGGAAGTGTCCAAGGCCAGGTTGGATGGGGCTTGGAGCAACCTGGGGTAGTGGAAGGTGTCCCTGCCCATGGCAGGGGGTGGGATTGGTTGATCTTTAAGTTCTTTTCCTACCCAGGCCATTCTATAATTTCATTATTTGAAGGCAGCGAAACACTTAAAGAAAAGGCTATATTTTGGAGGCAAATAGAGAGAAAATGGAAACTTCCACAGGACAGCAGTGAGAAAAATCAGATTTTTCAGAAGGCTGCATGCCAGGTTTGATCTCTCACCTCTCCTCCCCCCGTCACCTCGCTCTTGTAGCGACACGATTCTTTCCAGGGTTTTTTTCCCCCTCCTCTGTCAAGATTTTAGGTTTGGTTCGTTAGCAAAGGTTTTTGAAAGCCTGGAGAGCAGTGAGGAGGAGAGGTGAAAGCAGGACACTCCTGACTCATCAAGTCTTATCCGTTCTCCCTGGAATGAGCTCTTCCCAGCAGCACTTCCATAGCCACACTGTGGGGCACCACTCATTAGAAAGAACATCCTTCTAGCTGCACTTACTGCCTGCTTTCAAGAAGTCCTCCTTATGTTTTTTTAGTGCTACTCTTCAAGGGCACTGAATGCTTGGAGACTCTTTCCAGTCTGTTCCCCTAAAATGCTTTAACACACCCGAGTGGATAAGCGCAGGTTTCCCTGGGTCTCCTCTATCCACACACCACAACAGTGCAGCAACCAGCCTCCCCCAAACATGAAAGTCAATGAATACGACTCCATGGAAACACCCACCCTACTGCTGAAGTGAAATTCATGGCTCTGAAAGCAGCCTGTCCCTCCTGGAGGCCAGGAAAGTACAGACAATTCCATGTTCACGTAGTGAAATCCCTGGATTAGTCGGGATAGTTGGGTATGGAGAGGTAAATAAATAAGAACACACCCTGGAAAGCCAGCTATGAACTCCCTGTACTTCAAGGCATGACCTCTGCTATAAAAATGCCATGACTTGTTCATCAGGACTGAACTGCATCACTGCCAGATTTTATTTAACGAGAGATCTGGGTTGTGTCAGCCTGAGGAGCTGAAAAGGCTGATCCCACCCTCTTATACTACCTTGAACCACCTCTTCCTCACCTGTCAGAGCAGCTCCCACCTCTCTCCTCCCTTTCTGCCCAGAAACAGCCACCATCCCACACTTTCACACACCTACTGGGCTGGTAGGGTGGTAAAAGGACATGACTGGATCTGCCAGCACAGGCGAGGGATGGGAAGGAGGGAAAGATCCAGATAAAACCCACAAATTCAGCTATGTCAGGCAGAAGGACTGGGATTTGGTTATTCTGATTGTGTTTCCTGTTAAAAATGTAGTGCCACCCCTCTGGGGAAAAGGTGTAGGGCCACTGCTCCGTGCCATCTTCGGTGGCCACAGGAATGTGCACAGGCAGTCCCAGAGCACAAACAAGGTGATGTAACTCCAGTGGTTTTATTTCCCTGGCAATTAATAAAGGGAATAGAACAGATGGGAGGCTTTTGCTCCCCATTGCACCTGACCTATTTAGGATATTGCCAAGCAGAATTTGATTGTCATCATGGGTGTTCCTTGGAATTATACAAGGGAGTTCAAAGGCACAAACAGAAAACAGCTTTATGCTCCATATTAGCAGGAAGGACTATTTGACTGAGGGAAAAAAAAAAAGAAAAGAAAAAAACAGCTGTTAAGCAATGTCATAATGATACGTTTGATTAACTAAAAATAAGAATCATGTTTTATATTCACATTTGTTCTAACATTTTTACTTAAAAATTTGGCAGGACAATTTAAAAGGCAGTTTGATTCTCAAGTGAAGTAAGATATGCTTTAAAAAAAAAAAAAATCTCTTTTTTGAAAGCAGCACTGTTCCTCCCCATGCTATTGGAGTCATTTATTTCTCTCTTTCCTTCTCAAACATTCTTACTTTACTCTTTCCCCTGGCTAATACTGGAGAGGCAGCAGCTCTGGGAAATGAACCAGCTTCGCCCGTGGCTCATACATCATTACAATTGTTAACCAAGTTCCACTATAAAAATCTTGATTACACAGGAGAACACAGAGGCATGCAGGAACACAGCTTCATTTCCAGCTACCAGATTGAGTTTGTAGGGCAGGAAGTTAAAAGACTTTGTTATGCTCTTGGGTTGACAAAGTCTGCCAGGACACACCATAACAGCACACGTCAGACAGCTTCTTACAACCCATTCCTCCACACAGCAGCCTGCAGGTACCTCCTCCTGTGAGATGGTAGATGTGTGATGGGAGCTGGAACTGGATGGTCCTGAAGGTCTTTTTCAACCCAAACCATTCTATCCATACCACTGGAGCTGATGGTGCTCAGGGCACTGGAATTGTGGAATTTTGCCCACTGGCAACAACAAACGTTGTGCACAGCTGCCATGGAGAAAAGCTCCCAAACCTGGGCAAAAAGCTGCAGGTAGTACCATTGGCATCAGGTCACTTGCCAGTGGCCAAAAGTCATCCAGGGTTAACCTGAAGGCTCAGCAGAGTGCAAATGGAAGTTAATTTTAGCTGGAACATGTAGCACACACCAGCGTTCATAACCACAGCTGCTGAGCAATTTTGTGCACTTTCCCCATCCCCAGCATTATCTCAGTGGTTCAAATGCAAAAATCTGGCACTTTGGATCATGTGAAATGTTTGTGTTATTCCCTGAAGGCCTTTGCTTCTGAGAAGTAATGAGAAGATTATTCTCTGACAGTTAAACTGAAGCAGTGTGACTGCATCAGATGTTACATTGCTCCAGCAGCTCCCAGACTTTTGGGAAGTGTGACCACCTTTGAACTCCTCTGTCTTATTTGCAACCTGAGAGTCACTGAGAAGAAAAATGAATGAATTAAATAAAAATATCTTTAGTCACAGAAAAGGTAGGATTGATGAATCATTTTCTGACATGCCTCACACCTCACTCCTGTAGCAGACATCTCCCAGGCAGCACAGTGAATAAAAACAAAGCCTTTCCAAAGCATGCTTAAGCAGCACTGCCCTGAAGAGCTTCCAAGTTGGTGTAGTGTGCTCTGGCTTGAATCAGAGAATCGTGGAATGGTTTGGGTTGGGAGGTACCTTAAAAATCATCTCATTCCAGCCTCCTGCCATGGGCAGGGACACCTTCCACTAGACCAGGTTGCTACAAGCCCCATCCAGCCTGGCTTTGAAAAGATGCCACAACTGTTAATTTCTTATACTGCAAACACTGACACTCAAGGTTTCTGTATCAGCAGGTATCATAACGGAATTTTGGAGGTAAAGCTTCCATTTACATAGGAAAAAAAGTGAGAAAAAATCCTCCCTTGAGATCTCTCAAAGTCACAATTTTGAAAACAGATCCAAACCCTGCAGTTGAAACAAGACACCCCAGTATTTTATTTTCTATGGCAAGACTGTTGCTGGCAATGGCATGCTTCAAATTCTTTTCTTCACGAACACCACAATAAAATTTTCAAGCTGGCACGTGCAGGACCCAAGCCTCCATATGATGCCAAAGCAGGTAAGCTTTTTGTTCCTGTAGAAGCCCCAAATCTTGATTTTCTCTGCTGCAAAGCTTCTTATGGCAGCAAAGTAGGAAGCAGAAAGAGCCTGGGTGGTGAGAAAATTCTCACATCTGACCTTGACCTGAGCCTGAGCACAAGGTGGGCTCCAAGGTGCTCTTCTGAGAGCCACTCTCACAGGCAGATCCAGTCACAAATATCAAGGAACCATCTGAGAGACGGCTGCCAAAAGCATCCAATTATTCTTCCCCTGTAAAATGGCAGGAGCTGGCCTTTAATCCTTCTCTCAAGTGGAAAGGTGACTCTCAGTTCCTGAGTTGTCATGTCTTTTTCTTGAAAGAAAAAAAAAAAAAAGCCAGTTTTTGGGGTTTTGGATTCCTAAGGATGGATTCTTCTCTGTTTTTAGGGAGGAGAAGCTTACCAAGTGTTACTGCAGCATTAATACCTTTCCTCTTTTAAATTAAGACCAGCCTAGGATGTGAGACCAGCATTTTCCCTGAACACATGCCATGTAGCTTAACAGCAGTTTTTCCTAGTAAATAGGTACAAAAATAAGCCAACCATAAAGCTAAATAAAATCAACTAATTTTAGTACTTGCAAGCTGAGCAAAGAGGACAAAATCTACAAGTAATTTGTTTTTCACAATATCAAATTATTAGTAAGCAGCAGTGAGGGAAAAAAGGGATTGCAGAGTGCAATTACTGTCTTAACAGATTCCCTTCAAAAGGGCCTAATTATGACACATTAATTGTAGTCAGTGAATTGTAATTTTCGCTCAAATAAGATCTTTTCCCCCCATCTAGCTTGTTTTCCTCAAATTCCCTCCCCATGACACCCCACAGGTCTTAGCTGTTTGAGAAGGACTCTTAGGAAAAAAAAAACAAAATAAAAGTCTAAAACATTTGTCCCCTGCTGCCCTCCCCAAAAAATACCCTTAGACATTAAAAGGCCACGAGAGCAGTAGGAAAGACAGGCAAAATGAAGACTGAGGGAAGAACTGTGAGGGAGCAGAGACAACAGGGGAAAAAAAGGTGCTATTTTATCAGCTTTTGGCAAAAGAGGGAGCAAACATTGACTCTGGCCTGAGGCTTTCTGAAGGCTCCAGGGCTGACTTTGCTACGTGGCTGCTCTCGGATGTGCATGGCCAAAAGTCCATCGGACAGCCACGCCTGGAGTGAGGCTGCTCAACAGGCTGGGCATGTGGGCAGCAGCAGCTGCCACGGCCAAACTTTCATCCTAAGGGAGAAAAGTTTGCAGAGCTCCTTGGTGAGGCTCTCAGGTGATCCCAGGCTGCTGCATCTTTCACCGTGTGCTGCAGAGCACGCAGGTGCTGCCATGGCAAAACCAAAATCACGGCGTTGGTGCAGACTTGAGCTCCCTAAGGTGCTGCCAGTGGTAGAGGAGCTCCCTGAGTGGGCAAGTCAAAGGAAAAGCACAGTGGATTGCTCATGCCGAGGTCCTGGTCTCAAACAGGCTGCTACCAGCCCGAGTGAGCTGGGTCCTGCCAGCCCGGTTCCTTAACGCCGCGATGCAGCCGCACGGCGGGCTGTGATGGAGGCACGTGCAGAAAGGAAAATAAGATCTACCTAGTCATGGGCTACCTAAAGTGCTTTGAAAGGCACTGAGGTAATGGATGCAAATTCAGGTGTAGAAGTGACCTTAGAACAAGTTCTGTGTTTGCTTCATGTGAACTTACAGAGCAAACCCAGGCTGGAAAGCACCGAGACATAGGACAGGCTTGTCAATAGCAGGAAAAAACATTTGCTTTTTTGAGGCAGCTGAGCACTGCCTCCTTTACTTTGAAGATTGATCTCAAGCCCTAATCTGTGCTGAAATAGAAGCAGCAAGTTCCTTCACTTATTTACACAAGCTGTTTGTACGATTAAATCTGTATTTTACAGCCAGTAGGAAAAGGGAGAGAGGTCTGTCTGTCTCGTTCTGGAGAGGCACGTGTGCAAGCCATTGTGCCAGCTTCCTTCTTCAAAAAGAGCTCTACTTGACAGTGACCAGACAACATTTCAGGTCAGACTCTTCTCACTTATACTGAGTGAGAAAATTTCACAGATAACAATATGTGGAGGCAATGTAATAGCTAATGTGTCCTCACATACTCAAACTCGTAACTGCTCTTCAAGAAAATGAAGGCTTCTGCAAAGTATAGTAGCTTTTAAATCTGTCTTGCCAGATGCTGTCCCTAGAACTCACAGTCCTCTAGTTAGAGAAGGGGGGGGGGGGGGGGGAAAGGAAGAAAAAACAAAACAAAAACCCAGAAACAACAAGAAGACAAATATTTCTTCCTTAATAATAATGAACCAAACACATGGAAATTCCACATGGACTTGCTTTCATCCACTGGTTCATTTTCACCTCATTTCTAATCCAAATCTCAACTAATTTACACTTTAATCAGGCAAAACAGTTATTCGCTCGCCCTCTACTTTCCTCTTTCAGATTTAACTGATGCCTTTGCCTTGATAAGGAATGAAATGCAAAGAGTGGTAAAAAATGTGAGCCTGACACCTATTCCCACCACCCCTGCTCCTCACAGCAGCTCTTCAGCCCCAACCCACCAGGATCTGAACTCAGGATTGCCATGACCAGAGACCCTGGATAATAAAGCTTCCACTACTTCTCTGAAGAGGAGAAAGCACCTTTAAAGGAGCAGTTAGTGGGGCTCTAATCCCTAACTCTGGGAGAAGAGCACATCCTGAGGAATGACCACAGTGAGCCTCTTCCATTTAGTGTCATTAGCACTTGAATTTTGCGTTATTCTATAGTACAGGCTCCCTGCATGCTGTCCCTTTTGCCAGGGCTAATTTTGGATGGAAGGAAGTGCTGGAATGCTCATTTGTAAAGGCAGGGACATTTCTGTCAACCCAAACCTGGTATGTTTGTTTGCTTTATCTTGGGTCAAAAATGCATCACAGCCCACTGGGCTGCAGCTGTTCACTGAATTAGTCCTGAATTACGACTGCCAGGTCTTTGTCCTTTTTGTTTTGCAGGTATCCAACAGCAACAACCACCACCATGTACTCAACTCATCATTTAACAACAGGAATATTTTGCATTTCAATAGCATTTCCGTGAGACAGATCTGGAGGGATTTTCATGCTGCCACCTCAAAACATTCCAATGCACCACAGAATTCATCTTTGCTTCTCAACCTTTTGTTTTTTCAGCTTTCATAAAGAAATCATGAATAAACACAAAAGACCCTAGTAATCACTGAATAAAATAAAAAAACAGAAATAAAGAGAGATTTGAGATGGAACCTACCTTCTAATATTTGAACCAAGAAAGACCACATTTCACAACTTCTTGTGTCTGGAAAAACAGTGCACCCCTTTTCAGCAAAATTAAGAAAGTGGGGCTGAGCTTCTTGGGGAAGAGCACAGCACCAGAAATCAGATTACAAGAGCAGCTTTATTATCTTTATTCCTTCCAACACTCAGGGAATGAGAGCCACCACCAATTAAGGAATAATGGCTGCAAGTTCAGAACTTGTTAATGCGTGCGTACATCACCTTCAGAACATGAAGCCATAAATTCTGAGACCATGACACACTGGAGGTATTTAATACATATCCTTCTTTATCATTTCTTTCTTTAACAGCTGAAAGAAATGGAAGGGAAGATAACCTCCCACCAATTATGTGGGAACTGAAGTTTGTGTTTTGCAGCGGAGGCCGTTAGACCCAACATCCACGCTGACCTTAAAACTCAGGAGCAAGTTTACAGAAGGGGTTTTTTCTCACCCCATGCACAGAACAAACTGCCATTAGGATAAACAGCAGGCAGAAAAGCCTCTTCAAGCACAGAACGAGAAAATGACACTGAAAGAAAGAAGCAGTGGCACTCAGAGTGCAAGCTGGATCCTTCTGTCATTAATCAGACCGGCACTCTCAGGGGCCGCACACCCGGCCACACTCTCACAGAGAAGCTGCAGGAGGAACATTTATCTGTTCTCAATAAAAACACAGCTCAGAAATGCAGTGGGACCAGCAGGACTACCACCACCTCATACAAGAGACAAGATGAGGCAATGGTAGTGTCCCTGCAAACATTTAATGCGGTCCAGATGGACCTCAAGAAAGCTGTGAAAAACATGAGTTTTTTTAAGAGTTTGACTATTCTTTTGGTCAAAAGCTTGTAGGAGAAACAAAATTAATATGAAGAGGACTGCAGTGAAGATACCAAAAAAACCCTAAAAGATCTTTGATTCAATTTCTCACAGTGCTTATAATCTCAGGGTAGGCAAAATAATAAAAGATAGAGCAAAGGAATTCTATTGGATTATTTAAAGAAATAACTAAGAACACTACATACAATTCATATTGGGCTCTTGCCACCTCTTATTTAAATCTGGAATTGGAAGAAGTGCACCTATATAGACAGGTATAAAGCACATAATCCATCAGAAGTAGGACACATAATACATCCATGAAATAAGGGACAAATACTTTGCACCCTTCAATTCAATAGACTGTTTACACCTTTCACATAATTCTTAAGTAGGTTTACTTGTGAATGAATGAGAATTAATGTGAGTAATAACATTTGACACCGGTCTGGTAGTTGGTCTGGAGATCTGATAGGATTAGGAAGGATACTGTATCATAAAACTGAAAATGGTCAGAAATGCTTTGGCTGCAAACACTTTGCAAAACTGGATTGACTGAAGTTTCCTGTCTTGGAAATAAAATAAATTTTGACTTCACACAGCTGCTCTATTTTTGTACCGTCAGAACAAGTGTTTCAGAACTGCCATTGTGAATCGCAGTTCTGTGCCGTGTTTATCTGCTATATGACAAATCAGAATTGGAACGAAAGCCAAAAAGTACGCCTTAAATGACCTGAAAAACGAAATTCTGTCATAGTAGCTTCCTTCCAAGAACAGAAATTAAAAAAGGAAAATTTCTAAAAATGCAGCTGAGCAGTGAAGCAAGCCCTGTGGTGCTGAAGCCTTTCACAAATGTTCATTCCCCATTCTGGCACAGCAGCTTCCAACACTTGACGCACACGCTCCCGAAGTCACCGGGCACCAACACTGATGTAACCACGACATCAAACCTGGTGCCTCTTCTCACAGCCTGCTACTTGGTCATGGTCCACCACTGCCCTGTGTGCATTCCCCCATCCCCTCCCTGCTCCCATCCAGAGCGGCAGCTGTGCCATCCACCTTTCAGTGCAGAAGCTGTTCCGCCGCTCTTCCCTGCCAGCATCCTCCTTCCTCCTTGGCAAAATGTCAGGGCAGCGTTCCTGCTCTCTGGGCTGGCAGTCCCGGGGCAGGCCTGGCTGAGACAGGGAGATGGGAAGTCCCAAGCTGGAGGGAGTGCAAGAGCAAAGGAAGGTGTCCAAGCATCACTTCACAGCGCAGCTTCTGACGTGAAGCGGAGTCAGGTTGGGAGGAGCATTTAAATCAGGAAAAGATCTTCCTTTTCCACACCATCGCGCACAGCCCACTCCCAGCGCCAGCAACGACTTGCCCAAGGAGCTTAACACAATCCAACGCTTGGCACTATCCAGACACTTGCTTTTAGTGGCAGCATGTGAAGCATTCAAGCACCAACAGTAGCAGCTTTGTAGCTTTATACTACTCACTGCAAAGCAGAGAAACAGCAAGGGCATTTGTGATCTTTAAGTCTTCTGGTTTCAGGCAGGGAACGAGAGAACAAATTTATGCTCATCAAAAGTAGAGGAGAAATTCTAACT
This sequence comes from Rhipidura dahli, assembly GCA_013399225.1. Lineage (NCBI taxonomy): Eukaryota > Metazoa > Chordata > Aves > Passeriformes > Rhipiduridae > Rhipidura > Rhipidura dahli. The sequence continues at coordinate 412,671 of VXAC01008722.1, read as the reverse complement.
GCACTCCACTGAGTCATTACACACCAAGATCTGATTTGGGAAACAGAAGCATTTATAACCTGACTTACATCCTCAGAGGGTCTACTTGTGCATAAAACCTTGCATGTGTCAAACCAGTGGCAGTCTTTAAAATAATTAACTTTGAAAGAAGTCAGAACACTATTCACTAGTTAAGAATAGTGAAAGCTTTGCAACCAGATTCAAAGTACGTTTTTTTCATATGGAAAAAAAAAAAAAATCAGAGGCAAGTTTAGGTGAAACCTTACATCACCTGTAATACAAGTGATACGAGCTGTTAAGCATAAGTGAAGCCTCTGGGTGTACTGAGGGCAGCACATTTCTCCCTCTTAGACCTCCAGTCATATTATTAAAGGCCTGTCACATTTTTTCCTTTTCTATTTCTTCCAATTTCAGAATCCCCCAAGACATGTAAGGAGATAATATGCTTGACAGCCACTTTTTCTACCTGAAATTATTTTTTTTCATTTAAGACATGCTGAATTGGGTGATTAGTCCAATCAAATCTGGTACCTCAATTCTGGCAGAAGCCAGTATTGAATGTCTGAATGTTCCCTGGAGTTGTAAAGCACACACCATGCCACACTAACAGAACTACTTAAATATGCATCACTCAACACAGAGGAAAAAATATTTCATGGCCTCTATGGCTACTGGGCCACAACACCTTGATATGCCAGACCTAGTTAGATTTTTTTTAAAACCCTATTTATAGATTGTAAAACAATGCCAGGCTTTCTCAATCCATGTATTGATCCTAGTGTGATACCTTTTGATTAGAGAGATGATGTGGTCAATCCTCTTCCATTCGAGGGGCAAAAAAAGAAAGAGCTCACAGACGTCCAAAGATGCAATGACGGCTGAACACTCCCCATTGGCCGCGCATTTTGGCATTCATTGGCTTTTTATTACGTAGGGGAGTTAAGCAGAAGAATAAAAATTTTTCTTTTCCCTGTCTACACTGGGAACATAAGGACCTAAACTCCTGAAGCAAACAAAAAGTTCTGAGGGAAAGCCCCGAGGGCTCTCAGGAAATTAATCCCCACTCAGCTGACTAGTCATCCCCACCAGCAGCCCAGCACCGCTCCTCCTGGGATCTCATGACACAGATGAAAGAGCAACTACACGGCAAAAAAAAACAACCCCACAACCCGAAACAAACTTCAGCCACACTGGCGGAGGCAGAGAGGGAAGGTTCAAGGCAACACGGTCTATTTGAAAACAATATTCAGAACACCCACGTTCTTTGCCCTGTTAATGAGCAACACATGGGTTCCCGGCAGAAGGGGCCGGTTGTGCCCAGCCATCACATAGTTTAGCAGGAAGATGCCGAGTGATTCTCCCGGGAGCACCGGGAAGATCTTCCAGAGCACCCAATCACGATGCAGAGCAGCTTAAAAAAGCAAAGAATAATAAAAAAAGCACCCTCTGTCTCTAAAACACGGTCAGTTCGACTGGCAGAACAACTCGCTTCGATCCAAACGCCGTGACACAGCCTAAAAGAAAAAGCCTGGGGACCAAATCCGCAGATTTCCAGAGCAGTGCCCGGGCTGGGGCAGAACAGGGCAGCCGGGGGCTGCCCCCCTCCTTTCTTCCCTCGCTGCCGGCCGGCGGAAAGTCGCTGCTGCCGCCGCCGCTCCCCCGCGCCGGGCACCGGCCCCGTCTCCCGGGAAAGGGGAGAAAGGGGAAGGAGGAGGCGCCAGTGCCGAGTACGGTGACAAAGTTGCCTCGGAGCCAGGGGGGCCCGGCAGAGTCGCTCCCACCCAGGCTAAAAAGTTGAGGGTGCCGCCGGGATCCGAGGCCAAGGCCAAGCCGTCCGCAGCTCCGGGGGCATCCAGCTGCCGGCTGCCGCTCGCCGGCCGCAGCACCACCGGGGCGGGCGGCGACCCGGCGGGGNGTGGGACACGCGGAGCGGGAGGGAGAAGAGCGCCCGGCAGAACCCCGCGGTGCCGGCCAGGACGAGCAGCAAGCCGGGAGCCGCCAGCGGCGTCCCCATCCCGGCGGCAGCGCGGGGCCGGGAGTCGCTTCCCAAGTGCGGCGGCTCCGGCCGGAGGCAGCAGCCGCCTGGCTGCCAGACTGGAGCAGCTGGGGGGGGAGGAGGAGGATGAGGAGGAGGAGGAGGAGGAAGAAGAAGGGAGCGGCTTACCCACGCCCCGGCTCCTTCTCCTTCTCCCCCTCCCCCGAAGCGAGCTCCTCCTCGCGTTTCTCCCGCACGGCCCCCGGAGCTCCGAGCGCTCCGTCTGGCCGGGGGCTGTACGGGAAAGTTGTTCCGACCCAGCGCCCACGGGAGAAACTGCTCGGCTCAGCCCTGCCCGCAACCCCGCTATCGGAGCGTGACGGCACGGTGGGGAGAAAAGTTTCCGAAAGCCTTTAAAGGGAGAGCGGCGGACCCGGGAGCCGCAGCTCCGGTCGCCTGTCGCTGTGCTGGCGGGGGTGACCGCGGCTCCGCGCTCCGGCAGCCTCCGTGGGGAGCCGCTACCATCGCTACCCCGCGGGAGCGGAGGCTGGAGCCGGGCAGGAGGAGGTGGCCGTGGGAATGCGGGGTCACTCGGGGATGCGGGAGCGTGTCCCCGTGTGCCAGTTCACAACGGTGGCGGCTGGTGTGAGGAGCGGGCGTTGTGTGTCTGTGTCTGTGTGTCTATGTGTCTGTGTGTGCGTGTGGAAATTCAGCTGCTGCACCGGCAGGAGCGAGGCACGCAAGGCGTCTGCTTGAGAGAGCATGCGAGGCTTTAAATGTCTTCATCATGCACGGAATTAATAACGGCAGTCAAGTGCGGCCTTTTGAGAGATGGGAACACTTAGGACGGAATTAGTCTCGACATCTCTGGAGTAATGACAGTGCCTGATGGATCGTTGGATGGAGCAGATAGTCCGAAAGCCTAGAAATGTAACGCTGGCCAAGTCTAAGCAGAGTCACTCTGTGGTTGTTTCTGGCTCTTCCCCCAGTCCTCGGTAGTAGATAAAGTTGAAAAATATCCAGCTTAAGTCGTGTGTTCTCTCAGTGTCCCCTGATCAATTTGCTGTCCTAGGCAACCACCTGGTCTCTCTCCCTGTGTGTGAATCTATGCCAAACTGGGTGGACTAAGATCCCTCCCCTGCCAGAGTAAACTGAAAGAGCTCCCTCCTTCCCTTCCTTGAGCTGGAGTAATCATCCGCAAGATTTCCAGGTGTTTCACAGGTATGAAATGAAGTTTCACTAGGAGGGAGGCAGTAATGGTATTCAGTGGGAAGGCTGAGCAGCCTGTTCTGGGGAAGGATACTCGGGTGAGGCTGTTAATCGTAGCCATTTGTCAGAGTTGCTTGAAGAGGATAATCCTTACAAGGAAAGTGGGAAAGGTGAAAGGAAAGGTGCTGAAGGAAAATAGGTGTTTTCACCTTTTTTCACTGATATTTTCATTACTCAGGCTCCGCCACCTTAAACCTGAAGCCCTTGTGCTCATTTTGTTGGGCCTCCCTTGGATCAGCTCAGTGCTTGTGGTGCAGCTGGATGCTTTTCCTCGTGCATCTATGGCAGGAGGGGGATGCAGACCCTGCCCTGGCCAGTGGAACTCTCTGCAAGAAGGAAAGTGCTGTAGCAGAGGTGGGAAGCCTGCAAGGACCTTGGGCCTGACTGGGGATGGAGGAGAGGGTGTAAATGAGGCTTCCTCTCAGGAGGTTGTTGTGCTTGTGGGAAACCACACACCTTGGTAAGAGGTGAAATTGTGCAAAGTTCCCCTGCTGCACAAAGCTCTCTATTTGCCTGACAAGTAGGAATGTGAAATATCACAGCCCTGGTCTGTCTGGTCTCACCTGCTCCAGACAGAGGGAAAATGCTGCTGTGGGCTGATGGCAGCTGAGCACCTGAGGGAGTGGCAGCCAGGCTGACACAAAGAGGTTATCTCCGGGGTGCTACAGTAATGGCTTTTCCTAACGTAGCTGGGATAGTGACAGGTTACATTGTGGGGTCTGTCTAGTGGCAGCTGAAGCTGAAGGGGAATTAAAATGCTTGGGGCTCTTCATGGGTGAGCTGAAAACCGGAGAAATGCCCCCCGCCCCTTTGGAAAAGGGAATGTGAAAAGTAATCAGGAGTATAATTGAACACCCCCTCAGAGTGGTGGGGATGTATTTAGAACAGTCAGCAGCTATGTGCATTTTGTTTTAATTCTTTTACAGTACAGTAAGTCTTCCCCCTTGCCGCTGTTGCTAAGATACGTTACCACACTCCTGGCTAAAGCAATTCCAGTCCAAGGAGTATATAGTTTTCAGAACATAGAAGATATAGCATAGCCTTTTAAGTGTTTAAGAGAAAACTTGTCCTTTTTTTCACGCTGTTTGGTTGGTAAAAGTTCTTCTCATCCTGTTTTCCACAGCCCTGGATCAGTCTTGTAGTGAACGCACAATCAGGCAGCTGCTGCACGGGAGGTGCTGTGTGTGAAACCTTCCTGTCCTCCCATGGCATTGTCCCAGCAGGGCCTGTTGTGGGGTTTCTGCCTTGCCTCCTCTGCTCCTTTATTTATTTAAGCATTAAGATAAGGTTTAGGCTGTGCCATGTACAGGTCAGAAGTTCCAGTGCATTTCTGAATGCTGGCAGGAGTGGGCCTTAGAAGAGCAATGTGAACAGCTGCTCAGGAAAGGAGATACAAAAAAAAAAGTCCTCCCAGAGAGCCAAATGTAACTACATCCAAGATGTTCCTCGGAGAGGAAGTCATCTCTATGCAATGAACACCCCAGTCAACACGCACATTTGGTTTTTTATGTATCACATACAGAAAGTAAATGAAATATCAGAAATAGGCACAGGTTTAAGTGTCTGTATGCTTTGTATTCGACAATATTTGGTGAATCTTGTTTTTCTCTATTTTTGTGATTGCAAATATGTGTTCTTTGAGTAAATAATAATAATAAAAATAATTTTAAATACCAGTATCTGTGAAAATTTTTTTGTTGTTGTTGTTGTCAGCTGTTTGCGTATAAATTTTCAGGTAAATCTTGACTTTAATCCAACTCTATGTTAATTTAATTTAATGGTACCATGGTGCTTTAAACTGTGAGGCACTTGACAGTGAATTAATATTTGTCTTTATAAGACCATCTCCCACCAGTATTTACAGAATACGGAGCATCATAAAAATGCAGCTGCTCTGTGCTGTGGGCAAGGTGTCTGAGCTCAGTCAGAGGGGACAGCTGCTCTGTGGAGATCTCAGATCAGGCCTGTTGAGAAAACAAGCAGGAACAGCAAAGGCATCTGAAGATGCAGAGGAAGTGCTGGAGCTGATCTGAGCAGAGGAACTGTGTGTGGCTAAAAAGAGATGCTCTCTTTCCCCAGGAGGAAGCTATTAGGGGACTGCTCAGATCGAAGCTCCTCTCTGCTGAGCTTCTGAGGGAGTCAGGCTGACCTGTGCTGTCGTTACACAATGATAAGGGCAGATGGACACAAAGACTCCTGTCCTAAAATTGCTTTGTCTACTTTCTGTGTTCCTGCTCTTAGCATAATCAATACTTTGGTTTTAAGCAGAGTGATTGTTCCTTGCTGCTGATTCCACACTGCTCCCAAAGGAAGCCCAGCTGGACCTGCAGCGTGCAAAGGGTTAATTCACAGCCTTCAGGAGCCCTAGGAGAGGGGAGGGTTTGTTCTTCTTGAGCCTTACTGGGAAAAGGTCTTCTCTGTCTGTGGCTGTCTGGCCATCAGCTTTTCATATCTTGGGCCTAATCCAGTGCAGTGCTGCTTGTACGAGACAGAAGTGTAAACAGTCAAGTGGCAGCAGAGGCCACAGGGTCTGGCTCTGTTTTGTGTCTGCCAAGGTTTGGCTCTGTCTTCAAAGGCCACGAATAAAACAGCTGCCCCGTGGGATGAGAAATGTGCCACCCAGGAGAGCTGTTCCAGTCGTGTTCCCGGGGCTCCAAAATGTCCCCTGTGCCACAGGGAGGGCAGGGACACTTCTGGGACTTTTTTAAGGATGGAGTGTGTGCCCCGTGTGTAGAGCTCATGGAGAATGAATCTTGTGGCTGAAGGCTCTGTGCTTGGGGATGCAGGTGCCAATCCTTATCACCATCCATCTCTTGTTTTGGGTAGAGGATCTGTGGGTGGGGCTGTCTTCTGCGGTCACTGGCTGTGCAGTGAGTTTTCTGAAGGATGATATCACCCTCTGGCTGCAGGTCTTGTGATCTTGTGAGCCAAGGTGATCAGAGGGATGGAGCTGCTATCCAGTGAGGAAAGGCTGGGACAGTTGGGATTGCTCAGCCTGGAAAAGAGAAACTTCAGGCTGACCTCATTGTGGCCTTCCAAGAAAGATGGGGAGAGACTTTTTACAAGGGCACACAATGACAGGGCAAGAGGGAATGGCTTCAAAGTGACAGAGGGTAGGTTTAAATTAGATGTTAGGAAGGAATTCTTCTAAGGTGGTGAGGCACTGGAAAAAGTTACCTGGAGAAGCTGTGGCTGCCCCTGGATCCCTGGAAATGTCCAAGGCCAGGTTGGATGGGGTTTGGAGCAACGTGGGACAGTGGAAAGTGTCCCTGCCCATGGCAGTAGGGATGGATGATCTTTAAATTTCCATCCAACCCAAACCATTCCATGAGTTTATGATCCCTTTTTCTCTAGCAGAGTGGTGTGGGACCAATCGAAGGGCAGAGATGCAAAATGCCCCTTGTTTTGTGCTTGTCCCAGTGCTGGAGCAGAGGGGCTGTGCAGAAGCCACGGACCCTCCTTTGTGGAAAGGAGTAGGAACCAAGGGAGGGGAGGCAGAAACAGCTGCAGCTCCAGGTGGCTCCAGGTAAGGCTTGCTCAGGCCCCACAGTCTCAGAGAGCAGCACAGAGCTGAGGTTAAGGGAAGGGTCGTGAACACCCTGGTGCTACAGCACCGTCAGTATATTTTGGTGTTATGTGTGTCCTGACTGTTTATCACCTTCTGTTGGAGCATTTCTGGTCTGGTGTAACTCATTGGTGTCTGGGGAGCTGCCATTTGAGCTCCTGCCCCACACCTGAGGCAACCTGCAGAGCTCTAGATAAATGCATTGAGCACTCTCACAAAAGTGTTGTTTCTCCTCAGAAAGTTCTGCAGGCTTCCTCAACTCTATTCTCCAGCTGGCACAGGGGACGATATAATTTGTGGGTTAGACCTTAAAATGATCCAATATCGACCTCCTGATTCCAGACCTTCCTACACCACAAACAGCAGTGGTTATAAATTCATAAACTATGAAAAATTAAACATGCAGTGAACTCTAACAGCGCTTTGAAAACAGCACAGTGAGAGCTGGCACTGCTGAGATTACCCAGACCTGAATTTGGGGCTGCAGCCCACTTGCCCAGAACTGGTGGACTGTTCATTTATTGTTGATAGTGAGAGTAGTAGGAACAGCTTGTTACTGAATGTTCAGGAAACCCCTCAGCTATGTTAAGACTTTTCAGAAGTGCTTAGACTCCACAATATTTACTTGGAAGTGGAGGACGTGGGATAGAGAGTCCTCATGGAAGTCTAAGCAAGAGCTGTTGAACTGGAAAGTTCAACAAATAAAGGAGCTCACACACAGCAAAATTAGTTCCTGCAACCTGTCTTTATAACCTGCTGCTTTTTTTGGTCCACCTTTCTTTATGAGCCTGGTGCTGACCCTGGCAGAGCCTCTGAAGACTGGGAAATTTTGTCATAATCTAAGAAAATCTGCAGTTTCCTTAACTTGGGGTCCTCAACTCAGTGACTGCCAGCTGGGCAGAGAGCTTCCTTCCTTTCCTCTCCTCCTGGGCCAGGGCATTCCTGGATTCTAGTTTAGATGTGCTGCTGGAGCAAATCAAATCTGAAATGCTGAAGGCTGAGCACGAACCACGTGCCTGGGTGATTCTGGGATGAAGGAGAATTTAGAGGGACAACCTCGGGACATGCAATTAATAGGATTAAATATAGATTTTTTAAAAAAACCTGGCTTTGTTTTGATAAAAGATTATTTGCAACCTGACAACAAGCTCTTCATTTTTCATTTCTGGCTTTTTGGTCTTGAAATGGTACTTTGTTTATGAATTTTGCTTTTTTAAAAAGTTTTTCTTTTTTTTTTAATCCAAAATAGTAACAAACGCTGGAAAAAATTGTTCACTCTTCTCAGTGACCTTGATTAAAATAACTTGTTCTGTATCCCATTTCTTTCTAATTAAAAAATCAAAACCAAGCAAAACCATTAAAAAAACCCCCAAACAAAACAAAACAAAACCAACAAAACAAAACAAAAAAACCCCCAAAAAACAAAAACCGAAAAAAACCCAAAACCAACCAACCAAACAAAAAACAATCCACACCAACCAACCAAAAAAAAAAAAAAAAAAGCCACAAAAAAAAACCCACCAGGAAAAAAAAAACAAACTACCAAAAACCAACCAAAAAACCCAAACAAAACTGAGCTCTGCTTTTCCAAATTCTTGGAAAGGCTGAAGTTGCTCAGTTCATGCCTGTAAAGACAAACATGTACATGACAAATGAAGATGTCACCAGCAAAGCAGTACAGAGGTACTGAAATATTCTGGGCTGCTAAGCCATGGGGAAAACCTGATGCAGCAAAGAGAGGTTTGCATCTATCAGCTTTGCAAAAATAAGGTCTTATTGTGATCCTTCTGGGCCTCTGGAGATCTCTGGAAATGCCAGAGGAAGGTGGAATGGGATTGTGTTCCACAGAATGAATTTCTAGTTCAGGATGTACCAGGGTATATTTAGACTTTTGAGTGTTTGTGCTAATGATAAACCCAAAATGCTGCTTAAAACTCACAGAACTCTAAAAGAAGGTGATAATGAGCTCTTTTCAGCTGTGAATGTTGGACTTTCTGCAGGACAGAGCTGAAAAATGGTTTAGGTGCTTTAAGGTTAAGTAAGTCAATTAGTAAAAGGACTGTTATCCTACATTCACCTGGTAATGACAGTAATGAAACGGTCCAGAAAAAAAAAATATGTCCTGAGGCAAAACACTCTGATCCCTTTCTAGAAAAATGGGTAAAAAATGGTCAACTTAGAAAGTTTGATTATGTTATTAATGTGTAGAATGTTACGTGACTTCACACTTCAATTTTTCTCTGTCTTTCCAGCAGTTCATTATTCCTCATCAGACACAGACTTAGAGGTCTTCTCATAATTTATGTCTCCTGCCATTTGTTTCCAGAACCCAACAATGAGAGTAATTATGCTTGCCTCTTGGAATTCTTTGTTTTCAGGAAACAATGCATCAGGGAGGCTGGTTCAGAGAGGCAGCCCCTGCCAGGCAGCCAGCCAAAAAGAGGCAGAAGGCTGAAAATAAAGCTTAAAAAAACTTCAGGTGATTCTTCCCTCGTTTGTAATGGTAGAGCCTACTGAAGTAAACCAGATTGATTTGCTGCTTGTAAGGGCAAGGTCTGGTAACTTTTCTTCAATTTGTCTTTCCTTCTTTAATGGTTTGCGCTGTTTCTTATGTTGGGCATCACATTTCTTGGAGTTGTTTGCATGATTTCTGATTAATGATGCACAGAACCTCGAATTAGAGACGCTTGTAACTGCTAAACTCAGAGGCTGAAGTCTTTTGGGCTGCAGGTCTGCCAGAGACTCATCCTATTTTCTGCAAGTTTGTTCCTGGCAGTTCTGAGGAGTGCACTGGAGAAAAGCATAAAAAGCATATTGTGCTGCAATTTCTGGCTTTTTTTTTTTTTTTTAAATCAGTCCATTTGGGGTATTCATGTGTGAGAAGCAAATCTGGGATGTCCAGGTGCTAGAAAACAAAAAAAAAAGACTCAAAAGAAATTTGCCTGTGTATGAGGTATATATAATAAAACCACATGAGACGTTATTTTCCTACAAAAATCATTTTCCATGTGCTCAGTGGCAACCCATCTGGCAGCTCCTTTCTTCCCTTTTGCACCATATTCCATTCCCCTGCTGCTCTGCACCCTTGGGCTGCTGGAGGAAGCTCTTTGGTCCTGGTATGGGGGCTGGATCAGACTTTCCTTGGAGGTCCTGGCTCCTGGGCACTGCACAGGCACTGAACACGGGCACAGAAATCACAGAGGTGACAAGAGACTCTCAGGAGAGCGCAGGGAGGGGGACAGCTTCCAGCTGAAGTGGCCTGGCGTGCCCAGGGGTGGACAGGAGAGGGCAGGGAGGGGGACAGCTTCCAGCTGAAGTGGCCTGGCGTGCCCAGGGGTGGACAGGAGAGGGCAGGGAGGGGGACAGCTTCCAGCTGAAGTGGCCTGGCGTGCCCAGGGGTGGACAGGAGAGGGCAGGGAGGGGGACAGCTTCCAGCTGAAGTGGCCTGGTGTGCCCAGGGGTGGACAGGAGAGCTGTGACAGCACAAAGGGAAAGGGACCTGCACAGTGACGTGACTTGGAGGAGAAAAAGGGCCCTTCTGGAGTGACAGGAACGGGCTGTGGACACAGAGCACGAGAGCTTTAGAGCACTTCTCACCAAAGGAGGATGTGAGTGCAGGAATCCAATACGCCTCGGATGAAGCAGTTTGGTAACTAATTAAGATTTTCCATACAGGAATCCGTTCTGTCTTGTTTTGAGAGCAACGAGACCTTCTGGATTCTCAGAGGCCTTTTTCTTCTTAGTCTCTACTGGATGAGTTTATTGACTGCATTTTAGCAGTTTCTCAAGGACCACAAAAAAAAACCCTTCAGGGTTTCACCTTCTGCTCTGGTCCCCATGGCAAAGGTTTGGCTGGTGTTGCTTTTGAATATGAATTTCAGGATTTAGTACTGATAATCCTATTAGTCTATTTAGGAAATGGAAAAAAAAAGAAAGAGAAGCTGACTCAATGTTGGAGGTAATCTCCTTTATTAGACTCATATGAGAGAATACATATTTCAAAGAGGAAAAGCACTCAGGATTTTCTGCTTCATCTTTCTAGGGTCTCAGTAGAAGTAGGCTGAATATCGTACCTGTGCAAAAGTGCTGAGTAAGTTTTTGGTCACCTCATATTTAGCAATACCCTGATCCACCTCCTGGACCCTATTAACACTTGAGAGTAAATCTTACCCATTTAGAACAAAAGAGAGCTTGGGTTCACTTCACCTCGTATAAGCAGGCTCTGCTTTAAATAGTTCATAACAAGCATTTGGATGTGAAGGGAAGTTGGCAGGAATGCCTTCTGCTAGGTGACCTTTGCAAATGCTGCTGCATGTAGTACCTGAGGAGATGGTGTTTACTGCACCAGTTCTCTCCTGGGAGCTGGGAAAGAGGACAAAGCAGCTCTTTGAGTCTTGGCAGAAGATAATCAGAGATGTCACTCCCCACTCCATTCCTGCCAAATGCAATTAGGACTTTTGCCGGGGAGAAAATCATTTAGGGGTTGCAGTTAACGTCTTAGAAGGCACAAGTGAAATGCTTCATTTTCGGCAGCTGAGGCTGTTAACAGAATGTAGATTGGAGTAATGGAGTAGAATTTGTTTTTCTTGCAATGAATACAAGGTATAAAGTGTTTATTGACTTGAAAAACTGGACGAACAGAATGAAGAAGAAAGCATTCACGGCTGCTTTGAAGGAAAGAATGTTTTTATTTCATACTTTGAAGGAATTGTTCAAGTAGTTCAGCTGTGTAAAAATGTGACCCCCTCTAATGCTGCCAAGGGCAGTGAGATCAGGGATAATCTGCTGAGGAAATGCAGCTCACACAAGCCAAAGACAGAGTTTTAAACTTACAGCACCAATTTTTTTCCGAGAGTGAAGCATGGGCAGAAGGGGTTTTTTTTGCTTCCTAAAGAATCCCATTACCTGTTTTGATGAATGTTCTCTTTGCTGTAGATGCATGTGGATGTGAGGGACAGTCTGACACATCTTCTCCCTCCACACTCTCTTTGTCTCCCCAGTTAAAAGCTCCACATAAGAGTAAAGGGGCTTTAGGAAAACTGTAAAAAAGTCACCTTTCATCTTGCATTATTCTTCTAAAAGAATTGCAGGATAAGTGCCAGAAAAAGTAGACCAAACTGCTACTTTGCAGCACCTTTACAGTAAGCAGGGACACCCTCCACTGTCCCAGGCTGCTCCCAGCCCCAGTGTCCAGCCTGGCCTTGGGCACTTCCAGGGATCCAGGGGCAGCCCCAGCTGCTTTGGGCACCTGTGCCACGACCTCCCCACTCTCACAGGGAAGAATTTCTTCCAGATACCCAATCTAAACCTATTCCCTTGCCATTTGAAGCTGTTTCTGTGGCTGTACAGAGATGAATGCTGTCATCACTGCTGTGGTGAGAGGTGATGTGCACATGCCAGGCTCACCACGGTGCTGGGTGTGTGCAATTCACATATTTTTGTGGTGCTGTAGTGCCCTTGGACACTGCTGCCTGCACCCTCTTGTTCCCAGTTTCTGCTGGAGAATTTTGGCAGTGCTTCCCCTCCATAGGAAGAATGGATGGAGAACTTTTCCTCCTTGCCTGTCCCTTTGGGATAAGTGCTGCCAGGTCTGGGTGGTGCTGTGAGTCCTGAGTGTCTGGAAGAAGAACTGGTGGTCCTGCAGTCCTTGCACTGACACGAGAGAGATGAAGTATCCTAGAGCAGGTCTTTATAGTTAGAGAGAGAGAGAGATACCACCTCCAACACTCTGCTTCTCCTAAAATGTCACTGACTTCTTGTTCCTGGAATATTATAACATCTCTCTTTGCTATTCCTGTTGTGAGAAAACTCCAGTGCAATTGCTCAGTAGTCCCTCGCAGTTCCAAATATAAAGTCCTATTTAAAACAGGCTGCCTCAGAGGGCCAGAACCCCCAAGTGGTTTTCTGTGCAGGGAGGAGGCACCCTCTGGCCATGGCCGGGATTGGGCTTTCAGGGTTGCTGTCTGGGTGACCCTGACCTTTGGGATGGTGTTTCCTAGGATGGTGTGGGCATAGGGGTCAAGTCATTGCTGAGTGTCAACTTCTGGGCCCTGCAGGACAGGAGAGCCCTGGAGGGGCTGGAGTGTGTCCAGGGAAGGGAAGGGAGCTGGGAAAGGGCTGGGGGGCATCTGAGGGAGCTGGGAAAGGGGCTCAGCCTGGAGCAAAGGAGGCTCAGGGGGGACCTTGTGGCTCTGCACAGCTCCCTGACAGGAGGGTGCATCCAGGGGGGGTCGGGCTCTGCTGCCAGGGAACAGGGACAGGAGGAGAGGGAACGGCCTCAGGCTGGGCCAGGGGAGGCTCAGCTTGGACAGCAGCAGGAATTTCCTGATGGAAAGGGAGCTCAGGCCTTGGCAATAGCTGCTCAGGGAGGTTTGGAGTGCCCAGCCCTGGAGGTGTCCAAGGAAGGGCCCGAGGTGGCACTCAGTGCTCTGGGCTGGGGACAAGGTGGGCATTGGTCAAAGTTGGACTTGATGATCCTGTAAGTCTTGTCCAGCCTCAGTGATTCTGTGATTCCTCTTTCTCCATGCATTTCTTTGTAAGCCTAAAATGGTTCTCTGCCATATGAGCTGGCATCAACAATTGCCTTGAAGCAATGGCATTACTTTCTGAGGCATCCTTCTGTCCTGTGGACAGCAGGCTGCTGGAGTCTTTACACCTTGTTCTCATCCTTGTCCTGCAATTTGTTTTGGCTGTAGTCACTGAGCACTTCCATTCTCTTGTTTTCAAAGTCTTCCCTGGTGCTGCTTTTGCTGTAGCTGAAGTCTGTAAGGCCAAAATACCAATTTGCTTGAGTGGGCAGTGCTGCTGTAGCTGTTTTAACACAGAAAAATGGTGGTGCTATGCTTCCCTGCACATCAGACTTTGTTCCTTCACCCTTCCTCTGTTCCTGCCTTTCCCCTTCTGGGAGGAGAACCCCAGACATAAGTCAGTGGAATTCACCAAGTTAGGAGTGCATCGAGTCAGAAAGAAATGCTGCAGGAAAAGAAATGCACCCTTAATGATAATCCTCAAGCATTAAGGGATGAGCTGCTTTGTAGCACTTTGCCCTTCAGTGCTCTTGCTCTGTGTCCTCCTGCTACCAGACATCCTTGCTTTGCTCAGGAATCACATCCCCAGTGCTGTGTTTGACCCAACAGTTTGTTCCTCATTCTTTATCGTGGTGCTGGGGTTTTACTTCACCTCATTTCCAGCCTGGCTGCTCAAGTTCTCAGCGGTTCTGAGGCACCTCTTTGAGCACTGTGCCCTGGGCATTGTTCTGGCCTCTGTGTTGTCTCTATATTTATACTATCAGCAGCACTTTTGCTCCTGGCCACTGATATTGGTATGCTCATAGCACCCAGGTATGTTCCTTCTCTCCTGTCTGCTCACGTCCTCATCAATAATTCTGTTTCTGCCTCCCTTATCTCCCTCTTGGAGAGATACAACTGCTTTAAAGATAACAAAACCCAGAAATTCCATTCTTCCCATCTGATTCTCACCACTCATCCTTCTCCCCTCACTAGCAATGGTTGTGTCATTTTTGTTGTTATTGCCAAGAAAATACCTTTTTTTAAAAACAGTGGTGCTCTGCTTTGGGCCCGTCTCGCCCACACTATCAAAACATGGCATGTGTATTTTTAGGCACAGTTCATCACAATTCTTAATTTTGTTTCAGTGGATAAGCCCTTCCATGTGTCTTTGTTTTGTGCCTCAACATTAGCCATATTATCTATGATTATTTCTTCATTTCCCTGCCCTGCACTCTCCCAAAGCTGATACAAACCAGACTGATTTTTTTCACTTTCTTTTTTCTGTTCCTCATAAATCCCCATCTTTTCTGAAGAGTACCTTTTGTAGTCTGGTATTCTCACCTTATGCTTATTGTGGCTGTTCTGTTTATTTTTCTCATCTCCCTCACCACCTGCCAGTTCACTTTTTTTTCCCCATTTTAGCATACTTTTCTCATTCCTTGCTCTTTCTACATCAAGCTTTTCTCATTTTGTACTTTAGATTTTTTTTTTTAATAACTCCTTTCACTTCTTGTCTGTTTCCAAAGTTTAAATCCCTTCTTAAAAGGACTTTCTGTATTTTTCTCCTTAATCCCAAGCATATTGTCTCTTATAGATCAGCACTGGTTGTTTTCTGTAGTAGGCTATATTGCCCTGGAAGATATTGAGCTTGCCTGCTGTTTTTATGTCTTTTTTGTTGTTTGTTTCTTTATATAATCCTCCTCCAAGTGTCATATTAGAAACCTTTGCAAAGGGTATGGACCTTTTATTTCCAACCTCATCATTATTCTGTTTCTGCTCAAAACTAGCATAATTTTAAGTCTATATTTTCCAGAAAGACAAAAACAGAAGAGGGCTTCTTTTTCAAAGGAATCAAAGATAGAAGAACTCATAAACAACTTCTTCAGAGCCTGAAAAAATTCTTCATTGGGCAATCCAAGTGTGGAAGGGAAAGGGAAACTTTGGAGAGGGTTCAAGGCCCAGCTAAATGTAACACCTTGGGCTGCAGACAGTTTCTTGGCCTTTTTTTATCCGACGTGTTTTCATCCCAAATGCCAAGCACAGCTGGTCACAGATTTCTGAAGTGCTGAATGAGACACAGGGAGGAAGAAAAAGACTACAAAACTGTGCTTGATGGGTGGCTGTAAGCCTGGAGGCAGCACCCATCTCTGAAAGCCAGGGAAAAGTACTTCTGGTTTGGTGATTGAATGTGTTGTTTAGGGTGCTGATTCCATCTCAAATCTCTCTGTGTTTGAGACAACACTCAGCTCCTGGAGACAGATACTTTTGGTGCAATTCTCCTCTTTCACTGGAAAAAAAAAAAACATTATCTATCCTTTACATCTCGAGGGGGAAAGAACATTTGATGTGACTGTGTCTGAAAGATTCATAAACCAGAACGTGTATGAAGTCTTTTAAGATTAAAAAAAAAAAAAAAAAATCATGCTACAATTTTTAAATCCATCTTCTTGATTCGTGGGACAGGTGATTTGTCATTTGCCATCACAATCAGAATACAAATACCTCTCATTCCTACCAGAGGTGGGGAGATGTGGAAAGGCCAATTCCCTCAGAAGGCCTTTGTAGGAGGAGGGACAGTGAGGGATTTCCATGGGAAAATCAGGGAAGCTGCATTTATACGACACAATAACTGGGAAAAGCTCCATCAGGTACAAACTGAGGAAACTGGGAGAGAACTGTGAGAAACTGTTCCATGTGGGGGCATGGCCTGGGAGGATTAAGG
This sequence comes from Rhipidura dahli, assembly GCA_013399225.1. NCBI lineage: Eukaryota > Metazoa > Chordata > Aves > Passeriformes > Rhipiduridae > Rhipidura > Rhipidura dahli. Next base: position 396,631 of record VXAC01008722.1, on the reverse strand, counting down.
TCTCTTAAAATGCTCTTAGCTGTAGCTAAGCCTGGAGTGGGCTAACACCTCTATTTTGGAGCTCTGAGGCTTGGAGACCTTTAAAGACCTGGAAGGATGGTGGTGTTCCCTGGGCAATCCAGTGATGCACAGCTGCAGGGATTTAGAGCAGGAGCTGGATCTCCTGCCTGGCTCAGAGAAACCAGCATGGGAAGAGGGGGGAGAAAGTGCTCCTGAGCAAGGGAAAGGTTGTGCTTTGGGGAAGGGAAGATTGGGGGATCCTGGTCTGCACTGCACAGAGCTGCCCTGGGCTTTTCATGGGGGAGGACAGGAGGTTTTTCTTAAGGTTGTTGTGATGCTCCCAGCCCTGGAAGGTGAGAGCAGCCTGTGGCCACTTCCAGTATGTTGTCAAAAGAGTGGGTCTGGCCCAGGGGCTCTGACAGTGAATTTGCTGCTGCCTCCTTGGCACCCTGGGGGTGTGCTGAGGTGCAGGAGTGGTGCTGTCAGCTTGGAGGGGTTCTCTGCAAGGTCAGAGTGGACAGCACAGCCGTGCTGCCTTTGGGCATCAGCCAGGATGTGTCTGTGCTGCTGTGCTGAGCCAGGCAGGCCTGCTGGTCTGGGGAACATCTGCTCAGTGGTCTCCTGAAAAAGTAGAGACAAATCTGCAACTTCAGGATGGATGCAGATTGGTGAAACTGGTCTGAGTGCTGCACTCGACATGCAGACCTTGTTCTGTCTCCTGCACTGCAGGGTGTTGTGTTGTCTGCACTCCCACATTAGCTCTGGGAAGAATTGTTCTCCAGGAGAAAACCCTCTGAAGGATATTTTCTTCCATGCCATGGAAAAGCCTTCATGCAAACTCACACCTGGGCTGTATTTTATCAATAAATTACAGAGATTGGCAGTAGTCCAGATGGGCTGATTTGAGTTTAGGGGGTTGGGAAGAAGAGATTTTTGTGTGCTTCCCACCTGCGTGCAGCAGCATGGGAATGTTTGTGTTGGAGGCAAAAGTCACAATGTAAGCACTGTGGTGTCAGCCATGGATTCTTATTTTCCTCGTTGTTTTCTCACACAGACACATTCAAAAGCCATAAAATCCTTGTGTGGATTTTAGGTCCCAACTGTGATATTGAGGTCTTTATTACCATATTAACTTGTAGACTGCTGAGAGGGTTTTTTTTGTTTTTCTTTTTTCCTTTTCCCTGGCATTTTGCTCTCCTGAAATATACCTCAGTGAATGTCTCTGCATACATAGAGACACAATCATTTCAATATCACAGAATCATGGAAAGATCTGGGTGGAAAAGACTTTTGGAGGGTACAGAGATCAGAATTCTTTTCTTGCAGTGAACCCAAAGCCCAGCTCCTCTCAGCTTCTCCTTCCAGGTCCTGTGTTTGTGCACCCTGAGCTATCTGGTAGCCCTCTGCCTGTCTCTATTCTGCCAGATCCCTGCTGAACTGGGTCCCCACAGCTGTCCCCAGTCTGTTCCAGGTGTGATCTCACCCATGCTGACCAGAGGGGAAGAGTCACTTCCTTGGATATGTTGTCCTGGCCGTCCAAATGTGGCCTGGTGAGGAGCTTGCTGTGTACACAGGGTGAGTTACAGAGTTGGCTCTTATTCAGCCTGGAGTCCACCATCCCCCCAAATCCTTTAGAGCCATTTTCTGTTGTTTCCCAGTCTGTCCTGAAGCATGGAGTTGTTTCCTCTCAGTTCCAAAACTCTCGGCTTCTCCTTGTTGAACACCAGAATTTTTGTTTTTTTTTTTTTTTTTTTTGTTGGCCCAATCCTCCTGTTCCACGGGACTCCTCTGAATTCAAGCTCTGACATTCAGCATGTGAATCCCTCCCCTTTTCCTGGTCATTTTCCCTGATTGTCATGAATTTGCATAGATGGCAGACAGGGCCTTTGCCATCACACCAGCCAGCACTTTCAGCACTCCTGCAGCTCTGAGTGAGCTTTTCTGTATCATTTGCCACCAGTTGCTCTCCCACTGTTTGCTGTCCTCCTTCCCAGACGCCATCTCCATGGCAAAACACAGAGGAATTGAACCAGGCTTTGAATTTGAATAGTAAGGAAAAGAAAATAAGCATTGAGCACACTGCCACTTTCTGCACTGCCCATCCCTGTGCCTTTTGCTGAGGTTCATCCTGTCTGTGCAGGCACTGCATGTTGGGGTGTGCTCAGAGGGTTTTTTAGTGTAAACTGCCCGTGGTGATTGAGAAAATGATACCTTTGCATTGCAGCAATTTGGCCCTGTTTGTAGGACTCAAAACTGCCTTGGCTGAGGCGCAGCGTGTTCTGTGTGAAAATGTCACTGGAAGCGGCTCAGGCAGCTTCATTCTGGTGAAACAATCGTGCTCTACAACTCCATCTAATGCAAAAGAATGTGTTAAATCCTTTCCCTGAGGATTTATGAGGTTTCAGAACATGGGAATGCTGATGTAATGGCCGTGGCTCAGCTGGTAGATGTAATTTGTTAAGGTGCAATGTGATGAAATCCCCAGAGGGCTTTGGAGGGGGATGCACAAAAGTAATGGGGTGGGAGACAGGGAGTCTTCATACTCAAGCCATTTGCTGTGCTTAGGGTATTTGTATTCCCATGAGGACCAAGGCAGCAGAACTGTGTGAGACTGAAATCCTCCTGTGTTTTACTTCTACTGACAGGCAGTGATCCAAACAAGAGTTGGGCAGGGCAGTATTAGAATCACAGAGTCCTAGAATGGTTTGGGTTGGAAGGGACCTCAAAGATTGCGTAGTTCCACTATCCCAGGTTGCTCCAAGCACTGTCCAGCCTGGAGTGGAACACTCCTAAGGATGGGGCAGCCACTGCTTCTCTAGGAAACCTGGAGGTGCCAGTGCCTCACCACCCTCACAGGGAAGAATTTCTTCCTAATATCTAAGCTAATTGTCCCTTCTTTCAGTTTGAACCCATGACTCCTTGTCCTATCACTACAGTTACTGATAAATGGTCCCTCTCATCTATCATTTGAAACAAGAAAAAATCAAATTATCTGAGAGGCATTTGATGAAGGTGGACCAGAGCTGCCACGCTTCTGCACGAGAACCTTAAACACAGTGCTTGTATAACTTGCTAAAGATCTCAGATTAAAAGATTATGAAACAGGCCTTTTTATTTTTTTTAATGCCCTGAAACTCTTTCCCACTTCAAAGAACGAGAAGTTTCCTTACAAGAATGAAAGGCAGCGAACTGATAACAAACAAGTCAAACCACAAGTGCTTTGTGCAGCAGCAACCCGCTGCAGGCAGCAGAGATGAAGGGCTCATTTCCTCCTAGGAGCTGAGGGTGGCTGGGGAGGTGCCCTGGAGCATGAACCTTCTGAGCTCAGAGCCTGGCAAACTTCCACCCAACGCCTGGCTGGAGCTGGGGCAGCTCTGGGGAAGCTCCAGTTACCTGGATCTACCAGCCCTGCGGTGTCCACGTGCCAACATCACCTCACTGGACCCTCCCTCAGCAGGGAGTGGGAGAAATGCCAGAAAAAGGCCATTGTGTTCGCTTTTCCTGGTGGAAAGCCTCGTGCAAAGCCTCATGTTGCCTTGTGCTGTTTCTTCCCTTCCATAACATCAAAAAGTAAGGTTTGTGTCCATGCTAAAAATACAGCTGGGAGCAGAGCTGATGTTTGACACGCAGAACTCAGCTCTCAGGCAGTGCTTGCAGTCACAGAACCAAACTGATGCTGAGCTTGCTCTGGGTTTCATTTTTTCCTTATCCAAAAGTTTAAACTTATATCTGAAGTTTAGTGTTGTAACAAATGCTGCACCTCGAGCCACAACTCTTCTCATTTTTGCCTGTGTAAGTGTGAGAAGGTCAAAAAACACTTCCACCTCTTTAATAATTAAAACTTCCCTGACTTAATAAATGTCCAGCAAATCCTCTGCGTGGCAATTAATGTGCTGGGGTATTCGCCTCAAGACGACATTGTGATGATTTGTAGTGCCAAACTATCTCATCTGAAGGTGAAAATGCAGCAGGCTCTCACTGGTCTTTGTCATCCATGCACATGAAAAACCCTGCACATAAAAACCTGGGAGTTTTCATATCTTTAAGTGAAAGTTTATAAGGATAATGGTCCAAAAAGTGAATATATTGAGTGCTCTGAGAATGCTTGTTGCTATTCAAGAACTGTTTATTAACTGTGTCTGGACTCTGCAAATCTCTTCAGTGGATAATACAGATAAACAATTGTCAATTTACATGTGCAAGCTATCTAGTTTGACTTTTTGCCCTCTGTCATATGTTGCTGGTTGTGTGGCTACATAGTTATTCATGGGCTGGAGAACAGATTTTTAGGCAGTGGAATACCAAATAGCAAATATTTGTGCTGCTGCATTGAAAAACTCAATTATGTGCAGGCATTTTGCAGGGAATAGGTATTTTTCAAGCATTCACATGAATCAAAAAGCTATTCACTGGAATGTTTATGAACTTCAAAGCAGTGGTACATGAACAGAAAAGAGCACAAGGGTGCTTCAGAATTCAAAGAGACATTCCTAAATATTGCTTGGCAGTGCCAGCCTTAGGCCAAGTGCCAATGCCATCTCCCTGCTTAGTATTTATTATTCTGGAGATATATGCACTGAGCAGTTGGGATGGCAAAGTGTTTCTGTTTTGCTTAAAGTGTTTGTGTCAGCGAGGGGTTGTAATCCAGGGAGCTGCAGGCAACGAGGAAGGGGAATCAAGGCATTAAATCTCACTGCCACTCTTCATAAGAGCCAATCTTTTTTTTCCTTATCTTCTCCTCCTCACAAAGGATACCTGGAAACTATTTGACTGGGTGAATGATCATTGGATTAGGGAAGAGTGTGAATAAATTTTCATCTGTTGATTGTTGAGGGACTCCAAAAGATGTCTGGGAGGAGTATGGGCTGATTTTTGGATTGTTTACATGGAATTTCCCAAGTTGCACCAGCCTTTCTTGGAGAGACAGAGGAGAATAGAAAGTAAGCTGAAGTTGGCCACTTACCAAACGAGGTATTTTGGCCTACAGATGTCATCCTTGCAGCATGGCTTAGCTGTTTGATTTATAAACTACCTGCAGACTTATCACTGAGCTCATGATCCTTTGGTGAAGGATGCACTGGAACTGGGGAGGGATATCCCACACAGGAGAGTGGTTCAGTAGTGGAACAGGTGCTTGGAGATGGCTGTGATATCTGCATCCTGGGACATTTCCAAAACCCTTTTGGATGGGGCCTGGATCCATGTGATCTCACTGGGAAGATGGCTGTGCTCTGAGGAGTGGGGTGGACCAGAATTCTCACCTAACCCGAATTTTCTGTGGCTCCAGGTACTGAGAGAGGTGCCCCCAGGGAAAAAGCAGAGGGAGAAAGGCATGAGATTAATATCTGTTTCCTATCTGGGCTGCAGGGCAGAATTCCAGAGAGCATAAACAGCTGGAGTCTCATCTCTGCTCAGGCAGCCTTGCACAGGTTCTTTATTCAGCCTTGATTTTTCTCTTGTGGATTTCATCTCATCTCTAAAGTCATGGGAACCGAAACTTCATGTTACAACTTTTCTCCTCTTATCAGAGATGCATTGCTTTGTGTTATCTGTCTTGCCTACAACTATTTTTAGCCTTTTTTTTTTTTTTTTTTTAAACAGCAGAAATATCAGGCCAGGAAGAGAATTGTTGTGTAATTAGATATTACAGTATGAAATGAAGAGGAAGGTTAAGGGCAGATTACAAGAAACCCTTTCACTGCAAGACTTCAAGGGATGTAGCAGCATTAAGTCATTTAAAACTTCTTGAGTTTAGTACTGTGGAGAAATATCCAAGATTTCTTGTCTGCAAACTACTGAGCTCTTTCAGTCCAGTTGTAGAGGACAGAGCATATATTCAACTCCAGTCTTTGTGCATCCCAACAATTTCCACAGTGACTCACTAAAGTTACTTTATAAATAACATTAAATTTTGTATGTGCTGGCCTAAACTCTCAGTTTTCTTGTCAGAAAGGACTTTGGAACATCTAAAAGCTCATCAGACTCTTTCATCTGCACACACAGGGGGAAAAGTTTGGTAGTGTTTGTTTCTATTGGAATACAAAATAGAAAAATGAGTAAAAATCTTTCTTTTTTGGGGGCTAGACTGCAATGGCTTGATTGAAGCTACAGTATATTTAGGGTATTTAAAATACAGGGCTGGCTGTGTTCTCATGGAAGGAAAAGAAGTTTCAAGGTGGAAAGTCCAGGTGGATTCCCTCATCCAGGACAGGACAAATAAAGGCTGGATTTTGCATTGCTTCAGCTGCTGGGAAAGGGAAATTGTGAGAGCAGAGCTTTGGTGTGACCTCTAATCCCCCTGGGGCTGTGCAGAGCGTGGTCAGCACCTCATCCATGGGGGTTTTCATTGGGGTGATGACAGTTCAGGACTGTCCTGATCCTGTCCTTGCTCACCTTTATGAATTCTCTGCTGTGCCAGGCCAGATGTCAGCAGGTCTCTCTGAAAGCTGAGAGGCTCATACTGAGCATCCTGGGTGGGGCTAGCACATAAAGACATAACAGTCCCTCACAGAGCCATTGCCATTGAAAAATAAATTAAATTTGAGGTAGTGTTGTCTCTTACTTCAGCCTTGAATAATATCATCAGCATTTTTAAAAGAACAGCCTGCAACACTGTTTTACAAAATATATGCAACCGATGTTCCTGACCAAAGAAAGAAATTAATAAGCAATGAACCACTTCCACAGACCACCACATGTTCAAAGCAAGGGGGCCTGCTTTGAGAGGACAGTCAAAAATCACAGAATTGAGGCAGCTGAAAGCAGATGAGGATGGGGCTTGAATTTAGGGCAGGGATCAAAGGGGATCACTCTGTGATCTGTGGGAGTCCTTCAGTGCCACTGTTTCTCCACGCTTGTGCCAAGCACACTGGTGAAGTTTCAAGGGGTTCCTGGTCGTGCACAGTCTGCAGATATTTGTGTTACTGAGAGGATCAGATGTGAAAGATCACTGTTGTAAGTCAAGGAAATGACTAATGAGGAAAGTCACCAGGAACTCTGCATTTTAAAGCCTTCTCAGTGGCAAATGGTGTAGGAGACAGAGGCTCCTTGCGTGCTGATGTGTCGGGTGTCCCCCCTCAGCCTCTCATTCAGATCATGAAGCTTCCCACAGCAGAGCTTTGTTTGATGAGCACGATGTTGTGTGCACTGGAAATGTGTCTTGGGGTGACCTTGTGATTTTATCCCCTCTCATCTGCTCTAATGCCCAGAAATTATTTTCTTTCTGTGCCTTTAAACTGAGCTTGAGAGGGGGGACAGAAAAAAACCAAGCAAACTTTTCAAAGCAGTTGTTGGAGGACACAGACACTCACTGCTCTGGGTTCTGCAGCTGGTAGCAGGAGTGGAGGAAGCACCTTCCTGCTTCCCAGCCAGCTTTAGGCTCTTTTTCTCCAGGGAGTTGAACTTGTTTTTCCCCTGGGACTTTTGTGGGTTTATTTTTCCCTTTCTTCTCTTCTGGACTGTTCCATAACATCAGAACACACCAGGAGAATTTTATTCCGAGGCCCCGGAGGGGACCCACACCAACCCAGCTCTGAGGAGGAAGAGGGGGACCTACCTGAGAAGGACTCTGAAATCTTCCCAGGTTTCTCTCCACAGCGAGAGGTTTTATTATTTAGCATTATTATCCTTTCCTGTGTAATTGCTAAATAAATAGTTTTTACCTCTTTCACTTTCCTCCGAGGAAAATCCCTTTTTCTCCGAACCTGGTGGGGGAGGGCTCGTTGTAACCTGCCTTCCCTCAGAGGATACTCTCCTCCAAATTCATCCAGACTGGGACAAAATGGAATGTTTTCCAGCATTTTGTTACGTGATGTGGTTTGTGAAGCAAGGTCTCGTTGAAGCCCAATGAGGTGTCAATGTGTTGATACAAATGCAGAGGACAAGGCTGGACCACAAAATTTCTCACTGCTAAAAGCTCCAGACCAGCAGGAGTGTGGCCTGATGTCAGGCCAAGGCAGGAATCTGATATTCTTGTTATGGTCTGAGGTGGTGAAGTGCCTGTGTTCCTGAAAATGGGAATCCCACTGTCACACACCCTAAATACAAGAGCTGGCAGTGCCCAGCAGTTACTGGGCTGATGTGCACGGAGGAGATTACAGCTCTGATCTCAGCTTCAGTTGCACTCAGTTACACAGGAGGTTGCTCTGTGAATTCAGGCACTTTCCTTCTCCCTGGAATGTTGAATTCTCCAAGTTCTGGTCTTTCTGACCACTAATTATCTTCCTCAAGGAACAACATCGTCCCAGGTCATGTAAATGACACAACCAGTGCAGCTGATAAGGAGCTCAGACACTCATCCCATAATCTTGTCCTTGTCATTTGAATGCCTTATCTTTCAGAAGATAGAGAGAATCACAGAATCATGGAATGGTTTGGGTTGGAAAGGAACAAAAAGTTCATCCAGTTCTACCCCCTGCCATGGGTAGGGACACCTCCCACTGTCCCAGGCTGCTCCCAGCCCCAATGTCCAACCTGGCCTTGGACAATTCCAGGGACCCAGGGGCAGCCCCAGCTGCTCTGGGCACCCTGTGCCAGGGCCTCCCCAGTCTCACAGTAAATAAAATATTGCACTTTTTTGTTTTTTGGTAGTTATATTTTGCATACTATATGAAAGAAAAGCCATTTAGTTCTGGTTGCACCTCGGAGCAAGCTGACAAGGTAGGAATATTCCCTTCTGTTAAGGTTATTTCCAGTTTGATATTGCACAGATGGGAGCATCAGCCTCTGTGTGGAAAAATGTTTGTGAGTTGATTAATCATAAAAATAAATAGTAAGCATCATAAAAAATTCTGTTTGACTAATAACCACATATCCCATGTGCATTTGTTTTTTAGCTGGGCCTATTTCATCACCAAGAAAAAAAAATCCTGTTTAGATTTCTCTAATGAAGATACATCTAATTTTTTTCTTTTTATTGTCAAAAAAAATCTAATCATAAATAATTTTCAATTTCTGCTCACATGTTGACACCTCAGGTTGCAGTTTTGTCTGCAGTAAAGTGGGAGCAGCCAAGCTCTCTCACAGAGGTCCATTCATGCTCATGGCCACCGGGTGTCACTATGATATAGATAAAAAGAGGCGCCAGCAGAAGAAAAACCAAATTCCAGCTCTGCAAAGCTTTTCTGCCAGAATTTATTACTCGTGGCAGTCCTGTAAAGCACATGAATCTCTTCAGATCCAGGACAATGGAGTGTATAGGGAACAGTTTTGACTCTGGTGGTGCTGGCACTGATTCAGGATGCCAAAATCATGCCAAAATCATGAGTCCCTGATTTTGAACTTGGGGCTGAGTCCAGAGTGTTGGGATGCTCAGTAATTAGTGCACGTGGCAGGAAGGAGGTTGCATTTGTTTATGAGCATCGTGGGGTTTCTGCCTTTGCTGTTTTTCATTACACATTCCCGCGGCCAAAAAAATGTGCGGCAAAACAACCCCGTGCTTCATCTCTGCAGCACCCCCCTGAATTTATGTCTCTGGAGCTGTAATGACAGTTTAATTGGAACTTTTTGTCCTTGTAGTGCTCCCATCTCCCAGTTTTTCCCGTATTATTCCAGCTTCTCTTTGCCCTGCCTCATCTCTGAGGTGGACCTTGCTCTGCAAGTGAAGATAAAGCACTGTGAAAAGCTCCATTCCACACGGGAACTGCGCTGCTGGGAGGAGGGAGAAGGAAGAAGGAAGAAAGAAGAAGGAAGAAGGAAGATGGAAGAAGGAAAAAGGAAGAAGGAAGAAGGAAGAAAGAAGAAGGAAGAAGGAAGAAGGAAAAAGGAAAAAAGAAGAAGGAAGAAGGAAGAAAGAAGAAGGAAGAAGGAAGAAAGAAGAAGGAAGAAGGAAAAAGGAAGAAAGAAGAAGGAAGAAGGAAGAAAGAAGAAGGAAGAAGGAAGAAGGAAGAAAGAAGAAGGAAGGAAAAAGGAAGAAAGAAGAAGGAAGAAGGAAGAGAAAGAAGAAGGAAGAAGGAAAAAGGAAGAAAGAAGAAGGAAGAAGGAAGAAAGAAGAAGGAAGAAGGAAGAAAGAAGAAGGAAGGAAAAAGGAAGAAAGAAGAAGAAAGAAGGAAGACGGAAGAAGGAAGACGGAAGAAGGAAGAAGGAAGAAGGAAGATGGAAGAAGGAAGTCATCTTGTGGAATCATCTTGCTTCTTCGTTTGTTTCTTTGATGTTTCTGTTTGTTTTTCAACCACCTTTTCCCGTCCTTGGCAAGCTGAGTCCCTGAAGACACCTGAACTCTGCCTGTGTGGGTGACAGCAGTGCAATTCAGGGAAGGGGCTACTAAAAATAACAGGCCTGGGGTTGTTTTTTTTCTGCATGGGATGAGATTCTTGTTGGCTCTGCCTGCGCTTGGTGGGTGGACATTTACTGGTGGGACAGGACAGAACTTTATTGCTCTCCTTGCCATTTGTTTTTCATGCTTTCTAGGAGAATGTGGCTGCTGTTCTGCAGCCTCTGGCTTTTCCCACAGCTCCAGGCTCCTCCGTGTGGATGGCCATGATTAGAGGTGGGGATTCTTCACCTCCTTCACACCGAGCTCCCTTTGTCTCTGTTGCAGCAAGGTGGGGTGGGAAAGGACCAGGCAGGTCCATCTGAAACAACTGGCAAGCAGCAAATGATGCAAAACCTTTCAGACTTCATGAAAAAAGATCAAAGAGACAGCTGCCTATCTCCTGATCCTAGGGAAGAGTTCAGGGTGGATCTTCCATCTGGAGTCTATTAAAAGAAACATTTCCATCTACTCTGCTTTGTGGGGAAGGTGAAAATCCAGAGGTGTGGAATGACTCCCTCAGATCAGCCTTGGAGTTTGCATCTTCCATGACCCTCACCAGAGCTTGATCCAGCTTCTATAGCCAGACTGGGTAAGGCACGAGCAGGGTGGCATCTCTTGTATTGTGCAAACTCTGACATTCATTTTGTGCAGCAGGCTTTTTTTACATACTTCATTGCGTTTTTTTGGCTGGTTCATTGCTGGCTACCATACGGCTCAATATAAAAATCTTTATGGGTATCTGCTGTCTCTCATAATACATAAAGTTATGTTAATTAACACTAATTAAATCAATCTAAAACATATATGAAACACAGCCCCACAAATTAGATAATTGAAGGGAGCTGGCCAAGTCCATAGATTTTTGCTGAGTGCTGTTGGTGCCTTATGAAAGCACTGATAGCACTCTCCTACTCTGCTTGTGCTGTGCAGACATTCCTGTGCAGGTTCTGGTGCTCCTGAGTTTTCTTACTTGCCTGGAGGTGCAGGGCCAGGAAGGGAAATGCCTGTTTCCATTCTGAATACAGCTGGAAAAACCAAGTGGCAGCACAGTGGCATTTCTTGCTGCTGCTCTGAACTTTTTCTCAAATGTCCTTCTGACATCAGTGGCCAAAAGTGGCCTGTGGTGTAGCAGATTGAGCAGGGCTGAATTTGTAACCTGAGTTAGGAAGTAGAAAACAGAAGGCATGTTTGTTTAGATGAAAGTGTCTGGAAATATTTTTCAGAATGATGAGGAAACACGAAGTATCACAGGCAAAATGTCTCTACTCAGGGAATTTCACTTGGTTTGTTGTTATTTATTATAACCCCCTAATTACTGATTCAGACATTGAGAAAAGGTGGGGAGAGAAACCATTAAGCACTTAGGGAAACACTTTTCCTTCCCTTTCTCAGGATGAGCTTCAGTCCAGCACCTCTTCTCCTTCTTGCCCCTCACCACATCCCTTGTTCCTGTGTGCCACAGGGAGTCCCCACTGACTCCTTTGGGCAGGTGATGGGCAGAGGGAAACTTCTTTTGGCACTTCTTGCCTTCCAGGAGTGCATCTCCAGCCCTGTTCTCAGGAGCATCTTCCACGTGCCCCTTCCATTCCTCCAAATCTCTCTTTTTCCTTTCTCTTCACAGTTTTTTTTTGGCATCCAAAGAAGGTGCCTTTATCTCCTTTGTCTCCTGCCCTTAGTGCTTGCCCCCATTTCTTGAATATGTCTGAGCAGAGGAGCCAAGTGCTCCTCTGGCTGGTTGAAATGCTGAGATTTGGGTTGTTTTCATGTTTCAGAGCTGTCTGGATGTGGCTGTGATCAGCTCAGGGCAGTTCACGTCCCCCTCCCACACAGGTCACCCCTGCAGTCCTCTGCTACCCAAATCCTGCCAGTGATGCCCAGTGCAAGTATTCCCAGTGGGGTGTGAAGAATGTCCTCACTTGCCCTCCAGGTTCCTATAAAGCACTGAAACACAGCTCTGTTATGCAGAAAGAAATAGCCAATGCAGCAGTTACAAAATGAAAAAAAGAAAATATAAAATAAGAAAGAAAAAAGGTGTGGTTTTTTCGTTTGTTGTGTTTTTGTTTTTGTGGGTTTTTTTGGTGTGTTATTTTATGGTTTTTTTGGTCTAAAAGATTTCTCCATCTTGTTTATTTTCTTTCAGATTACTTATTTATTTCAAGGAATAAAGTGTTTGCTGACAGAGGCATAAGACCTTTTATAGGCTAAAATAACAGCAATCCATCTCCTCCTGTAACTCTGTGACAGCCACTAAATCAATGACAATAAAGCATCAATGGTTAACGCTGTACAGTTTATTCTGGGAAAAAAAAAATAGCTGTGAGGGTGGTTATTGTGATCCCACAGTTTTGGACAAAAGGGACCTTGGTCTAAAACTGGGCATTTGGCCTCTCCTTATTGCAGAAAAACATGGCAACTCAGACCGACAGGGTTAGAGCAGGACCCAGACAGAATCTTGGGGCTTAAGGGCAAAATTCCTGACCTGGGCACTGCTTTCCTGTTTGACCTTGAGAAATGGCTTCAAGTTTTGATGAAGGCAGGGCTGCTGATATTTTACCACTGCTGAAATGAGAATAGCATCAGGTTTTGATCAGTTATTCGAGGGTGCCTGATGGAAGGCACTGAGCAGGTATTGATTATAGGAATTCAGTTCATACTTTTCCCACAGGAGCAGGAGGGTCAGCACTGTGAAAGAACTTGCACAGGATGTGAAATAACTCGGTTTTCTGGTTTGATTGGTATGGGCTTCTTACAGATAAATCCTAGTTTGGAATGAAGTGAAATAGTATTTATTTGGCTGGGGTTTTTTTGCTAATAATGTTATTTAGTAGAAAATTTTAAACTTTGTTGTGCCTCTGAAAAGAACAGAAAGTGCTAGTAAAATATTGCTTGTGTTTAGATTGCATTTTAAGCAGGATTAGCCATTAAAAGAGCGACATGTATACATTTCCTGAAACAAGTCTGGTTAAACACAAGATAGAATTTTGCCAACAGTGAAAGGAGAAGTCATTTTAAAAGTCTCAGAATTAAAAACCAACAATATTGTTTATTTAGAGGAAAGAGCTGGATTGCAGAATTTGTGTTCAGAAAACACTTCAGTCATGAGGTGTGGAGTGATGGGCAATAGGCAGCGTGGCTGGAGCAAGGTCACTCATTAAGATTAGGGTTCATTTGCTGTGGTCAGCTTATAAATGAATAAGTGTAGGGCACAGAGCAACTCCATAGCTCAGCTGGTCCATTCCCCTGAAGAGGATCAAGCAGACCTTGATGATTTCTGACACGTTTCTCTAACATACTCTTAGACCTTCAGTGGTGGAGAGGCAGCCCCAGCAGGAATTGTGCTGCCCTCCTTCGCCAGGCTTTCCAGTAAAATGTTTTTCCTAATGTTTTAATCTTTCTGGCTGTGAATTAAGCCTTCTCTCCTAGCTACTATTTCCACAGAGAACAGGTTATTCCCTTCCTTTATAGGACAGCTTTCTGTTTGAAGATGGCTACCTGGTACATTTTCCTCTGTTTTCAGCTGCATATCCCAATTCTTTCAATGTTTCCTCCCCTTTGGACTATTTTCTTTTACTTCACACTTTCCTGGAGTGCAGTGTCCAGCCCAGCTGTGTTCTTGCCAGTGCTGGGCAGAACAGAAGGATTGATTCATGTCTCAGAACCCTCATTTTTGTTTCTGTATCTCAGTGTGACACTTGCCATTTTCCCAACAGTGTGGCACTTCTGACTCATGCTCGGTTTGTCATTGACTGTAACTCCTACACCCATCTTTGCAGAGCTGTTACCTAACCTGCTTCTCCACGTCCATTATTTGCACTGTTGGTTGAGTGTAGGATATTGCAGTTGCATTTATTGAACTTTATTTCCCCCCCACCTCCCCTATTTTGCTAGTTTGCAAACATAATTTTACGTTCTATTCCCATGTGCCTCTAGTTTCTTCCAGCTTAATTCCATGGTCGTAGCTATGAACAAAAACACTGAACTGGAGTGAATCTAGATTATATCTACATAGACAGCTCCTCCTAGACTGGATTTTGCAACTTGCTTATGTAAATGTTAGATCAATGAAAATTGTTATTAAAGTAAAAACAGAGGGCACAGAGTCATGATATGGTTTGGGTTGGAAGAGAACTTAAAACTCATCCCATTCCCCCCCCTGCCATGGGCAGGGACACTTTCCTCTCTCCCAGGCTGCTCCAAGCCCCATCCAACCTGGCCTTGGACACTTCCAGGGATGGGGCAGCCACAGCTTCTCTGGGCACCCCGTGCCAGGACTTCCCTACCCTCACAGGGAAGAATTTTTTACTAATATCTAATCTAACCTTACTCCCTTTCAGCTTGAAGCTGTTCTCCCTTGTCCTGTAACTCCAGGCCCTTATAAATAGTCTCTCTCCATATTTCTTGTCTGTCTCTCCTAACTTCAAAAGACCTTCCATAATTTAAAATTAACTGACTTGAAGTAAAAGCCTTTGTATTTCCCATTTTTCTAGGGAAGACTTGATGCAAAAGGGGCATTCAGCATTGTGGTTTTTCTTGGAGTCACCTGACAGTCACTTTCCCTGCCTGTTAAACACCAGAGTGACACTCTCCTTGTTTATAGTGAACAAAGCTTTCCTCACTCTCTATTAGTGTATTTATGGAATGTTTCTCATTACCCTCTGTGTCCCCTGATTATGGCTTTCTCCTTTATCCTCAAGTACTTATGTTTTCCTTTCCTACTTGTCCTTGGCAATCTGATTTAGTTTCCATCTAACCACTGGGCTCCTCTGACTTAGGCCTGACATCAATGAGCAGCTCATGATATATCTTAATTGGTCCATTATGCATGGTAGCAGAATGAAGGATAAACAGTTCCAGCTCCTGATAACTTTTTGCCTAAATTGCTGCTGTGCAACAAGAGTCACACTGAGAGCCTTTATCATTCATCATTTTGGGAGCTTTGACAAGGTGAATGTTCAGGACTCGCTTTTCTCCCCTTGCATTCCCTCTCCCTGCAAAACCATAACAAATGCCTATCCAAAAGTTCCTGGGTGTGATTGGAAGTAGGGTGACCTGTGGTTTATTCTGCTGTTCTGCAGAGATAGACCTCTGCTAGTGCTCTGTGTCCAAAGAAATGCCAAATGTTCTCTTTGTTCCACTTAGTGGCTCATAATTAACAGGCGCTGACCTCTTCTCTCTGTCACCAGGCACAGGACCTGAGGGAATGGCTGGACCTGTGTCAGGGGAGGTTTAGGTCAGATATGAGGAAAGGATTCTTCCCCCAGAGGGTGTTTGGGCACTGGAACAGCTCCCCAGGGAATGGTCACTGGCACCAAGCCTGACAGAGCTCAAGGAGTGTTTGGAAAACACTCTAAAGCACAGGGTGGGATTGCTGGGAGTGATGCTGTGCAGGGCCAGGACTGTGATGATCCTTGTGGGGCCCTCCCAGCTCAGCATATTCTACAATTCTATGATTAATAACAACTCTGAGTCACCCCAAGAGCTGGCTTCAGTCTGTGTTTTGGTTTTAGATCCATGTTTGAACTTCCAGGGCTCAGTGTGGTGAGATGATGGCTGTGGTTTTACACTAATGATGATCTCCTGCAATTCCCACAGGGGTGAGCAGAGTGGTTTACATTAAGTGCTGTAATTCAGCATCTCATTGTGTATGAAAATGAAAGAGATTAGAGCATTTGTGCTGAACATATTTCCACGTCAGTGCAGTGAGGGTGCGGTGACAAGACAGCCCTCTAAACCCAATTAGCTGAATGAATCCCAGAGATCTGCTCCTGTCTTGTCTGAGAAATGTCACCCAATGCTGTAACATGGGTTACCAGGAAACACAGCACCTGCTCACGTCAGGAGCCCTCAAGGAACCCATGCTCAGGTAACCTGCAGATCCTCTGCCAGCGGGCATGTGAAGGGAAACACGAGGCAGCTCCAGAGAACTCATTTGCAGGGCTTTAAATCAATGCAACTCATCGAAATCCTCCAACAAAAGCCCTTTTAAAGTGAGAATAAAAAGAATACGACCTTAGATGATTAATTTCATTAGTTTGACTAATGCTGGTTGGGGATTTTGAAGATTTAAAGCACCATATGAAGCTGAGTATTCTTTTAGACTGCTGCAGGGTTGGATAAATGATCTCACATTTCTCACCTGCCCACACTCTGTGTTTCCACCCCCTCTGCTCACAATCTGGGTTTTGCTACTCTCTCTGGCCTAATGTCTCAGCAATGTTCTGACTCCTTCTGGGTGCCAAGACGTTCCATGGAACGGGCTAGAAATAAAGGCAGAGGCAGATTCATGTTTACTTTGTACCCGTGCTCAGACATTATGTAATTTCCATGGACCCTAATAGATGCAGGAAAAGACACATTTGTGGGCCACTGGAAATACAGATTCATTTTTATGTTCAGTGTACTCGAGTACTTGATATTGAGCTGGAACTCGTGCTCAGATATTTTCTTGGAAAACTGTGCCCAAAGCAAGGACCAGGACAGTTCTTTGTACAGAAGGGGGGGTTTGTAGCAGGGGTTTCCTGCACATTGTTGTTAAACAAGCAGGAGAGTGCTGCTTGATATCTCTTAAAGCCCTCATTTTGCAGGAAAAAAAAAAAATCCTGCAAAGCCCCATAATTTGGTTAACTACTCAGGCCTGACACTGAATCCTTGGAGACATCATGAAGAGGCCTTCATTCTGCAGCAAACAGATTGGCACTGCAGTGATGATAATTGTAATTATCATGAGCATAATAAATAAATGGCAATGCATTTTGCTAGCTTTAGGAGACTGAGTAATCTGGCAAACAGCTTGCTGCACTCTGTCACACAATAATGATATTCACTGCCAGCCCAGGAAGTTTACCTAGGGGCTGTGACTCATGTTTGTTTTGAAAGGCACAGCATTAAAGGCCTGTGAATTATGTCTGTTGTGAAGAACACTGCATTTAAGTAATTACCAATGCAAAACCAAAGCAAATCCACCAGGCAA